>JAFDUT010000020.1:0-194938 GCA_017309665.1 Coelopa frigida
TGCGCGAAAGTCTTTCTTCTACCGGAACAGATTGGCACTTTATTCCACCCGCTTCTCCAAATTTTGGTGGCCTTTGGGAAGCTGGAGTTAAATCTACAAAGTTTCATTTAAAGCGCATCATGGGCGAACGCATTCTAAGTTACGAAGAGCTTTCGACTTTGCTTTGCCAAATAGAAGGTTGCCTAAATTCTAGGCCCCTCTGTCCACTCTCGTCAGATCCTTCAGATTTCAATGCTTTAACTCCTGCACACTTTTTGATAGGAGAACCTACAAATTGTATTCAGGAAGAAACTTTACTCAACTGCAACATTCACCACATTTCACGATGGAAAGCAATAGAAAAAATGAAACAACACTTTTGGAATCGATGGTATGCGGAATATATAAATCGCTTACAAGCGCGTCCTAAATGGCTAAAACCCAAACGTGATGCAAAAATTGGCGACTTAGTACTTATTGCGGATGAGAGATGCCCTCCAGCACGATGGCCGTTGGGTCGAGTTAATGACGTCCACCCAGGCACGGACGGACGTGTTCGAGTGATCAGCGTTTGGACTAAAAATCACCTTATTAAAAGACCAATAACTAAAATATGCTTTCTCCCTTCAGACGAGTCGCTTCCTTTAGAATAGACTATTTAATTCGGATTCATCGGTGAGAGGATGGGCGCCTGAATCAACGCGCTGTGAGCCGAAGCACAGCGGAGTTTTTACGCTCGACTAAAATTTCTTCCAACGATAGGCCATCCTTCTTATCACCTACTTCATTTTCCATTATCTTAATGATCCACAGGCCAAATTTCAAAAAAATCGGTTGAACTGGTTCCACACCATGGCATTTTCAAAATTTGTGGGCGTGGCAGTGGGCGGGTCCACTATTGATTATAGTCCGCCATTTTTCCATTTTCCGCCATTAAGATCCACAGGCCAAATTTCAAAGAAATCGGTTGAACGGGTTCCACACCATGTAATTTTAAAAATTGGTGGGCGTGTCAGTGGGCGGGTTCACTATTCATTCTAGTCCGCATTTTTCCTAATTTCCGCCATTAAGATCCACAGGCCAAATTTCAAAGAAATCGGTTGAACGTGTTCCAAAGAATTTCATTTTCAAAATTTGTGGGAGTATCAGTGGGCGGGTTCACTATTGATTATAGTCCGCCATTTTTCCATTTTCCGCCATTAAGATCCACATACCAAATTTCAAAATATCGATTGAACGTGTTCCAAAGAATTTAATTTTCAAATTTGTGGGCGTGTCAGTGGGCGGGTCCACTATTGATTATAGTCCGCCATTTTTCCATTTTCCGCCATTAAGATCCACAGGCCAAATTTCAAAGAAATCGGTTGAACGGGTTCCACCATGTCATTTTCAAAATTTGTTATCGTTGCAGTAGATCGGCCCTTTCCATTTTCCGCCATTGAGATCCACAGGCCAAATTTCAAAACAATCGGTTGAACTGGTTCCACACCATGTCATTTTCAAAATTTGTGGGCGTTGCAGTAGATCGGCCTTTTCCAATTATCCGCCGTTAAGATCCACATACCATATTTCAAAGAAATCGGTTGAACGTGTTCAAAGAATTTATTTTCAAAATTTGTGGGCGTGTCAGTGGGCGGGTCCACTATTGATTATAGTCCGCCATTTTTCCATTTTCCGCCATTAAGATCCACAGGCCAAATTTCAAAGAAATCGGTTGAACGGTTCCACACCATGTCATTTTCAAAATTTGTTATCGTTGCAGTAGATCGGCCCTTTCCATTTTCCGCCATTGAGATCCACAGGCCAAATTAAAAAAATCGGTTAAATGCTTCCACACCAATCATTTTCAAAATGTGGGCGTTGAAGTATCGACCTTTTCCAATTATTCCGCCGTTAAGATCCACATACCAAATTTCAAAAATATCGGTTGAACGTGTTCCAAAGAATTTCATTTTCAAAATTTGTGGGCGTGTCAGTGGGCGGGTCACTATGATTATAGTCCGCCATTTTTCCATATTTCCGCCGATTAATCGTACCAAATTTCAAAATATCGGTTGAACGTGTTCCAAAGAATTTCAATTTTCAAAATTTGTGGGCGTATCAGTGGGCGGGTTCACTATTGATTATAGTCCGCCATTTTTCCATTTCCGCCATTAAGATCCATATACCAAATTTCAAAAATATCGATTGAACGTTCCAAAGATTTAATTTTCAAAATTTGTAGGCGTTCAGTGGGCGGGTTCACTATTGATTATAGTCCGCCATTTTTCCATTTTCCGCCATTAAGATCCACAGGCCAAATTTCAAAAAAATCGGTTGAAACTGGTTCCACACCATGTCATTTTCAAAATTTGTTGGCGTGCAGTAGATCGGCCTTTTCCATTTTCCGCCATTAAGATCCACAGGCCAAATTTCAAAAAAATCGGTTGAACTGGTTCCACACCATGGCATTTTCAAAATTTGTGGGCGTGGCAGTGGGGCGGGTCCACTATTGATTATAGTCCGCCATTTTTCCATTTTCCGCCATTAAGATCCACAGGCCAAATTTCAAAGAAATCGGTTGAACGGTTCCACACCAGTAATTTTTTAAAAATTGGTGGGCGTGTCAGTGGGCGGGTTCACTATTCATTCTAGTCCGCATTTTTCCTAATTTCCGCCATTAAGATCCACAGGCCAAATTTCAAAGAAATCGGTTGAACGTGTTCCAAAGAATTTCATTTTCAAAATTTGTGGGCTATCAGTGGGCGGGTTCACTATTGATTATAGTCCGCCATTTTTCCATTTTCCGCCATTAAGATCCACATACCAAATTTCAAAAATATCGATTGAACGTGTTCCAAAGAATTTAATTTTCAAAATTTGTGGGCGTGTCAGTGGGCGGGTCCTATTGATTATAGTCCGCCATTTTCCATTTTCCGCCATTAAGATCCACAGGCCAAATTTCAAAGAATCGGTTGAACGGATTCCACACCATGTCATTTTCAAAATTTGTTATCGTGCAGTAGATCGGCCCTTTCCATTTTCCGCATTGAGATCCACAGGCCAAATTTCAAAACAATCGGTTGAACTGGTTCCACACCATGTCATTTTCAAAATTTGTGGCGTTGCGTAGATCGCCTTTTCAATTATCCGCCGTTAAGTCCACATACCATATTTCAAAGAAATCGGTTGAACGTGTTTCAAAGAATTTCATTTTCAAATTTGGGCGTATCAGTGGGCGGGTCACTATTGATTATAGTCCGCCATTTTTCCATTTTCCGCCATTAAGATCCACATACCAAATTTCAAAAATATCGATGAACGTGTTCCAAAGAATTTAATTTTCAAAATTTGTAGGCGTGTCAGTGGGCGGGTCACTATTGATTATAGTCCGCCATTTTTCCATTTCCGCCATTAAGATCCACAGGCCAAATTTCAAAGAAATCGGTGAACGGGTTCCACACCATGTCATTTTCAAAATTTGTTATCGTTGCAGTAGATCGGCCCTTTCCATTTTCCGCCATTAAGATCCACAGGCCAAATTTCAAAAAAATCGGTTTGAACTGGTTCCACACCATGGCATTTTCAAAATTTGTGGGCGTGTCAGTGGGCGGGTCCACTATTGATTATAGTCCGCCATTTTTCCATTTTCCGCCCTTAAGATCCACAGGCCAAATTTCAAAGAAATCGGTGTGAACCGGGTTCCACACCATGTAATTTTTAAAAATTGGTGGGTCGTGTCAGTGGGCGGGTGCACTATTGATTATAGTCCGCATTTTTCCTAATTTCCGCCATATAAGATACACAGGCCAAATTTCAAAGAAATCGGTTTGTTGAACGTGTTCCAAAGATTTCATTTTCAAAATTTGTGGGCGTATCAGTGGGCGGGTTCACTATTGATTATCGTCCGCATTTTTATAATTTCCGCCATTAAGATCCACGTACCAAAATTCAAAACATATCGGTTGAACGTGTTCTAAAGAATTTCATTTTCAAAATTTGTGGGCGTGGCAGTGGGCGGGTCCGCCATTTTTTTTGTGTACCTTCACCTTTTCGCCATTAAAACTAAACATACCAAATTTTAACAAAATCGGTTGAAAAGATGCCGAACTATGAAATTTTGTATTATAAGTGGGCGTGCAGTGGGCGGGTCCGCCCTTTTTTGGGTCGACTTTCTGCTATTCGGCTTTTAAACACACATTCCAATTTTCGACAATTTTGGTTAAACTGGATCGAAACTTTGACAATTTTTTTTGATAAGGGGGCGTGGCAGTGGGCGGGTCGGTCTTTTTTGGTCCACTTTCGTTTATTCGCCATTGAAACCTACATTCCAAATTTGGTCAAAATCGGTTGAACGGGACCGAATTTATGTTATTTTTGTTCATAAGTGGGCGTGGCAGTGGGCGAATGCCGATTATATATAGCCCATAGTTCCTTCCACAGTCCATATAATCTAAGTTGCAAGTTTCATCAAAATCGGTTGAGCCGTTAGGCGTGATTGCGTCACAAACATACAGACAAACAGACATACAGACAAACCAACACTTGATTTTATAATATTAATAGGGATTACATCGCGAAAAAAAAGGAATCAACTCACGATTTTTTGCTCAATCCATCTTCCATCAACATTATCTTCTATGTTATTTTAATTCAATATTCATTTTTCGGTTGGACGGGTTCCACACCATGTCATTTTCAAAACTTTTAGGCGTGGCAGTGGGCGGGTCCACTATTGATTATAGTCCGTCATTTTTCTATTTTCCGCCATTAAGATCCACATGCCAAATTTCAAAGAAATCGGTTGAACGGGTTTCACACCATGTCATTTTCAAAATTTGTAGGCGTGGCAGTGGGCGGGTCCACTATTGATTATAGTCCGTAATTTTTCTATTTTCCGCCATTAAGATCCACATGCCAAATTTCAAAGAAATCGGTTGAACGTTTTCCACACCATGTCATTTTCAAAATATGTGGGCGTGGCAGTGGGCGGGTCTATTCTTTTTGTTTGTTGTCCAATTCTGCATATTAGCCATTAACAGCCACATACCAAATTTTGTCAAAATGGGTCGAACGGATTGTAAATTATGAAATTTTGTATTATTAGTGGGCGTGGCAGTGGGCGGGTCGGCACTTTTTTTGGTCGACTTTCTCCTATTCGGCCTTTAAACACACATTCTAAATTTCGACAAAATCGGTTGAACTGGACGGAACTATGTCCATTTTTTTTATAAGGGGGCGTGGCAGTGGGCGGGTCCGGCCTTTTTTTGGTCCACTTTCGTTTATTCGCCATTGAAACCTACATTCCAAATTTGGTCAAAATCGGTTGAACGTGACCGAATTTATGTTATTTTGTTCATAAGTGGGCGAATGCCGACTATATATAGGCTATAGTTCCTTCCACAGTCCATATAATCTAAGTTCCAAATTTCATCTAAATCGGTTGAGCATTTAGGCGTGATTGCGTCACAAACATACAGACAAAAAGACATACAGACAAACCAACACTTGATTTTATAATATTAATAGGGATTAATACTATGCAAACTGTAAAGATATGGCTTGTCTCAACTTGTCTGTAAAAAACAAAGAAAAATAGAACTATTTTTTAAAAAATTATAAAAAATCACTCAAGTAAAAAAATAATAGGGTCTGGTAATGCATTTGATCCATCTGAAGTCAAGATAATTACAGAGAATTACATCGAGAAAAAAAAGGAATCATCTCACGATTTCTTGCTCAATCCATCTTCCATCAACATTTCATTTTCAAAATTTGTGGGCGTGTCAGTGGGTGGGTCCACTGTTGATTATAGTCCGCCATTTTTCCATTTTCCGCCATTAAGATCCACAGGCCAAATTTCAAAGAAATCGGTTGAACCATGTCATTTTCAAAATTTGTTATCGTTGCAGTAGATCGGCCCTTTCCATTTTCCGCCATTGAGATCCACAGGCCAAATTTCAAAACAATCGGTTGAACTGGTTCCACACCATCTCATTTTCAAAATTTGTGGGCGTTGCAGTAGATCGGCCTTTTCCAATTATCCGCCGTTAAGATCCACATACCATATTTCAAAGAAATCGGTTGAACGTGTTTCAAAGAATTTCATTTTCAAAATTTGTGGGCGTATCAGTGGGCGGGTTCACTATTGATTATAGTCCGCCATTTTTCCATTTTCCGCCATTAAGATCCACATACCAAATTTCAAAATATCGATTGAACGTGTTCCAAAGAATTTAATTTTCAAAATTTGTAGGCGTGTCAGTGGGCGGGTCCACTATTGATTATAGTCCGCCATTTTTCCATTTTCCGCCATTAAGATCCACAGGCCAAATTTCAAAGAAATCGGTTGAACGGGTTCCACACCATGTCATTTTCAAAATTTGTTATCGTTGCAGTAGATCGGCCCTTTCCATTTTCCGCCATTAAGATCCACAGGCCAAATTTCAAAGAAATCGGTTGAACGGGTTCCACACCATGTAATTTTTAAAAATTGGTGGGCGTGTCAGTGGGCGGGTGCACTATTGATTATAGTCCGCATTTTTCCTAATTTCCGCCATTAAGATACACAGGCCAAATTTCAAAGAAATCGGTTGAACGTGTTCCAAAGAATTTCATTTTCAAAATTTGTGGGCGTATCAGTGGGCGGGTTCACTATTGATTATCGTCCGCATTTTTCTAATTTCCGCCATTAAGATCCACGTACCAAAATTCAAAATATCGGTTGAACGTGTTCTAAAGAATTTCATTTTCAAAATTTGTGGGCGTGGCAGTGGGCGGGTCCGCCATTTTTTTTGTGTACCTTCACCTTTTCGCCATTAAAACTAAACATACCAAATTTAACAAAATCGGTTGAAAAGATGCCGAACTATGAAATTTTGTATTATAAGTGGGCGTGGCAGTGGGCGGGTCCGCCCTTTTTTGGTCGACTTTCTGCTATTCGGCTTTTAAACACACATTCCAATTTTCGACAATTTTGGTTGAACTGGATCGAAACTTTGACAATTTTTTTGATAAGGGGGCGTGGCAGTGGGCGGGTCCGGTCTTTTTTTGGTCCACTTTCGTTTATTCGCCATTGAAACCTACATTCCAAATTTGGTCAAAATCGGTTGAACGGGACCGAATTTATGTTATTTTTGTTCATAAGTGGGCGTGGCAGTGGGCGAATGCCGATTATATATAGCCTATAGTTCCTTCCACAGTCCATATAATCTAAGTTGCAAGTTTCATCAAAATCGGTTGAGCCGTTTAGGCGTGATTGCGTCACAAACATACAGACAAACAGACATACAGACAAACCAACACTTGATTTTATAATATTAATAGGGATTACATCGCGAAAAAAAAGGAATCAACTCACGATTTTTTGCTCAATCCATCTTCCATCAACATTATCTTCTATGTTATTTTAATTCAATATTCATTTTTCGGTTGGACGG
Organism: Coelopa frigida; assembly: GCA_017309665.1. Taxonomy (NCBI): domain Eukaryota; kingdom Metazoa; phylum Arthropoda; class Insecta; order Diptera; family Coelopidae; genus Coelopa; species Coelopa frigida. The sequence goes on from JAFDUT010000020.1 coordinate 7,398, forward strand.
GTTCCACACCATGTCATTTTCAAAACTTTTAGGCGTGGCAGTGGGCGGGTCCACTATTGATTATAGTCCGTCATTTTCTATTTTCCGCCATTAAGATCCACATGCCAAATTTCAAAGAAATCGGTTGAACGGGTTTCACACCATGTCATTTTCAAAATTTGTAGGCGTGGCAGTGGGCGGGTCCACTATTGATTATAGTCCGTAATTTTTCTATTTTCCGCCATTAAGATCCACATGCCAAATTTCAAAGAAATCGGTTGAACGTTTTCCACACCATGTCATTTTCAAAATATGTGGGCGTGGCAGTGGGCGGGTCTATTCTTTTTGTTTGTTGTCCAATTCTGCATATTAGCCATTAACAGCCACATACCAAATTTTGTCAAAATGGGTCGAACGGATTGTAAATTATGAAATTTTGTATTATTAGTGGGCGTGGCAGTGGGCGGGGTCGGCACTTTTTTTGGTCGACTTTCTCCTATTCGGCCTTTAAACACACATTCTAAATTTCGACAAATCGGTTGAACTGGACGGAACTATGTCCATTTTTTTTATAAGGGGGCGTGGCAGTGGGCGGGTCCGGCCTTTTTTTGGTCCACTTTCGTTTATTCGCCATTGAAACCTACATTCCAAATTTGGTCAAAATCGGTTGAACGTGACCGAATTTATGTTATTTTTGTTCATAAGTGGGCGAATGCCGACTATATATAGGCTATAGTTCCTTCCACAGTCCATATAATCTAAGTTCCAAATTTCATCTAAATCGGTTGAGCATTTAGGCGTGATTGCGTCACAAACATACAGACAAAAAGACATACAGACAAACCAACACTTGATTTTATAATATTAATAGGGATTAATACTATGCAAACTGTAAAGATATGGCTTGTCTCAACTTGTCTGTAAAAAACAAAGAAAAATAGAACTATTTTTTAAAAAATTATAAAAAATCACTCAAGTAAAAAAATAATAGGGTCTGGTAATGCATTTGATCCATCTGAAGTCAAGATAATTACAGAGAATTACATCGAGAAAAAAAAGGAATCATCTCACGATTTCTTGCTCAATCCATCTTCCATCAACATTTCATTTTCAAAATTTGTGGGCGTGTCAGTGGGTGGGTCCACTATTTATTATAGTCCGTCATATTTCCATTTTCCGCCATTAATTTCCAAAAATTTCAAAAAAATCGGTAACTGGTTCCACACCATGTCATTTTCAAAATTTGTTGGCGTTGCAGTAGATCGGCCTTTTCCATTTTCCGCCATTAAGATCCACAGGCCAAATTTCAAAAAAATCGCTTTAACTGGTTCCACACCATGTCATTTTCAAAATTTGTGGGCGTGTCAGTGTGCGGGTCCACTCTTGATTATAGTCCGCCATTTTTCCATTTTCCGCCATTAAGATCCACAGGCCAAATTTCAAAGAAATCGGTTGAACGGGTTCCACAACATGTAATTTTCAAAATTTGTGGGCGTGTCAGTGGGCGGGTTCACTATTGATTCTAGTCCGCATTTTTCCTAATTTCCGCCATTAAGATCCACAGGCCAAATTTCAAAGAAATCGGTTGAACGTGTTCCAAAGAATTTCATTTTCAAAATTTGTGGGCGTATCAGTGGGCGGGTTCACTATTGATTATAGTCCGCCATTTTTCCATTTTCCGCCATTAAGATCCACATACCAAATTTCAAAAATATCGATTGAACGTGTTCCAAAGAATTTAATTTTCAAAATTTGTGGGCGTGTCAGTGGGCAGGTCCACTATTGATTATAGTCCGCCATTTTTCCATTTTCCGCCATTAAGATCCACAGGCCAAATTTCAAAGAAATTGGTTGAACGGGTTCCACACCATGTCATTTTCAAAATTTGTTGGCGTGGCAGTGGGCGGGTCTATTCTTTTTGTTTGTTGTCCAATTCTGCATATTAGCCATTAACAGCCACATACCAAATTTTGTCAAAATGGGTCGAACGGATTGTAAATTATGAAATTTTGTATTATTAGTGGGCGTGGCAGTGGGCGGGTCGGCACTTTTTTTGGTCGACTTTCTCCTATTCGGCCTTTAAACACACATTCTAAATTTCGACAAAATCGGTTGAACTGGACGGAACTATGTCCATTTTTTTTATAAGGGGGCGTGGCAGTGGGCGGGTCCGGCCTTTTTTTGGTCCACTTTCGTTTATTCGCCATTGAAACCTACATTCCAAATTTGGTCAAAATCGGTTGAACGTGACCGAATTTATGTTATTTTTGTTCATAAGTGGGCGAATGCCGACTATATATAGGCTATAGTTCCTTCCACAGTCCATATAATCTAAGTTCCAAATTTCATCTAAATCGGTTGAGCATTTAGGCGTGATTGCGTCACAAACATACAGACAAAAAGACATACAGACAAACCAACACTTGATTTTATAATATTAATAGGGATTAATACTATGCAAACTGTAAAGATATGGCTTGTCTCAACTTGTCTGTAAAAAACAAAGAAAAATAGAACTATTTTTTAAAAAATTATAAAAAATCACTCAAGTAAAAAAATAATAGGGTCTGGTAATGCATTTGATCCATCTGAAGTCAAGATAATTACAGAGAATTACATCGAGAAAAAAAAGGAATCATCTCACGATTTCTTGCTCAATCCATCTTCCATCAACATTTCATTTTCAAAATTGTGGGCGTGTCAGTGGGTGGGTCCACTATTTATTATAGTCCGTCATATTTCCATTTTCCGCCATTAATTTCCAAAAATTTCAAAAAAATCGGTTAACTGGTTCCACACCATGTCATTTTCAAAATTTGTTGGCGTTGCAGTAGATCGGCCTTTTCCATTTTCCGCCATTAAGATCCACAGGCCAAATTTCAAAAAAATCGCTTTAACTGGTTCCACACCATGTCATTTTCAAAATTTGTGGGCGTGTCAGTGTGCGGGTCCACTCTTGATTATAGTCCGCCATTTTTCCATTTTCCGCCATTAAGATCCACAGGCCAAATTTCAAAGAAATCGGTTGAACGGGTTCCACAACATGTAATTTTCAAAATTTGTGGGCGTGTCAGTGGGCGGGTTCACTATTGATTCTAGTCCGCATTTTTCCTAATTTCCGCCATTAAGATCCACAGGCCAAATTTCAAAGAAATCGGTTGAACGTGTTCCAAAGAATTTCATTTTCAAAATTTGTGGGCGTATCAGTGGGCGGGTTCACTATTGATTATAGTCCGCCATTTTTCCATTTTCCGCCATTAAGATCCACATACCAAATTTCAAAAATATCGATTGAACGTGTTCCAAAGAATTTAATTTTCAAAATTTGTGGGCGTGTCAGTGGGCAGGTCCACTATTGATTATAGTCCGCCATTTTTCCATTTTCCGCCATTAAGATCCACAGGCCAAATTTCAAAGAAATTGGTTGAACGGGTTCCACACCATGTCATTTTCAAAATTTGTTGGCGTGGCAGTGGGCGGGTCTATTCTTTTTGTTTGTTGTCCAATTCTGCATATTAGCCATTAACAGCCACATACCAAATTTTGTCAAAATGGGTCGAACGGATTGTAAATTATGAAATTTTGTATTATTAGTGGGCGTGGCAGTGGGCGGGTCGGCACTTTTTTGGTCGACTTTCTGCTATTCGGCTTTTAAACACACATTCCAATTTTCGACAATTTTGGTTGAACTGGATCGAAACTTTGACAATTTTTTTGATAAGGGGGCGTGGCAGTGGGCGGGTCCGGCCTTTTTTTGGTCCACTTTCGTTTATTCGCCATTCAAACCTACATTCCAAATTTGGTCAAAATCGGTTGAACGTGACCGAATTTATGTTATTTTTGTTCATAAGTGGGCGAATGCCGACTATATATAGGCTATAGTTCCTTCCACAGTCCATATAATCTAAGTTCCAAATTTCATCTAAATCGGTTGAGCATTTAGGCGTGATTGCGTCACAAACATACAGACAAAAAGACATACAGACAAACCAACACTTGATTTTATAATATTAATAGGGATTAATACTATGCAAACTGTAAAGATATGGCTTGTCTCAACTTGTCTGTAAAAAACAAAGAAAAATAGAACTATTTTTTTAAAAATTATAAAAAATCACTCAAGTAAAAAAATAATAGGGTCTGGTAATGCATTTGATCCATCTGAAGTCAAGATAATTACAGAGAATTACATCGAGAAAAAAAAGGAATCATCTCACGATTTCTTGCTCAATCCATCTTCCATCAACATTTCATTTTCAAAATTTGTGGGCGTGTCAGTGGGTGGGTCCACTATTTATTATAGTCCGTCATTTTTCCATTTTCCGCCATTAATTTCCAAAAATTTCAAAAAAATCGGTTAACTGGTTCCACACCATGTCATTTTCAAAATTTGTTGGCGTTGCAGTAGATCGGCCTTTTCCATTTTCCGCCATTAAGATCCACAGGCCAAATTTCAAAAAAATCGCTTGAACTGGTTCCACACCATGTCATTTTCAAAATTTGTGGGCGTGTCAGTGTGCGGGTCCACTTTTGATTATAGTCCGCCATTTTTCCATTTTCCGCCATTAAGATCCACAGGCCAAATTTCAAAGAAATCGGTTGAACGGGTTCCACAACATGTAATTTTCAAAATTTGTGGGCGTGTCAGTGGGCGGGTTCACTATTGATTCTAGTCCGCATTTTTCCTAATTTCCGCCATTAAGATCCACAGGCCAAATTTCAAAGAAATCGGTTGAACGTGTTCCAAAGAATTTCATTTTCAAAATTTGTGGGCGTATCAGTGGGCGGGTTCACTATTGATTATAGTCCGCCATTTTTCCATTTTCCGCCATTAAGATTCACATACCAAATTTCAAAAATATCGATTGAACGTGTTCCAAAGAATTTAATTTTCAAAATTTGTGGGCGTGTCAGTGGGCGGGTCCACTATTGATTATAGTCCGCCATTTTTCCATTTTCCGCCCTTAAGATCCACAGGCCAAATTTCAAAGAAATTGGTTGAACGGGTTCCACACCATGTCATTTTCAAAATTTGTTGGCGTTGCAGTAGATCGGCCCTTTCCATTTTCCGCCATTAAGATCCACAGGCCAAATTTCAAAAAAATCGGTTGAACTGGTTCCACACCATGTCATTTTCAAAATTTGTGGGCGTTGCAGTAGATCGGCCTTTTCCAATTATCCGCCGTTAAGATCCACATACCAAATTTCAAAAATATCGGTTGAACGTGTTCCAAAGAATTTCATTTTCATGACATGGTGTGCATTTTCAAAATTTGTTGACGTTGCAGTAGATCGGCCCTTTCCATTTTCCGCCATTAAGATCCACAGGCCAAATTTCAAAAAAATCGGTTGAACTGGTTCCACACCATGTCATTTTCAAAATTTGTGGGCGTTGCAGTAGATCGGCCTTTTCCAATTATCCGCCGTTAAGATCCACTTACCAAATTTCAAAAATATCGGTTGAACGTGTTCCAAAGAATTTCATTTTCATGACATGGTGTGCATTTTCAAAATTTGTTGGCGTTGCAGTAGATCGGCCCTTTCTATTTTCCGCCATTAAGATCCACAGGCCAAATTTCAAAAAATCGGTTGAACTGGTTCCACACCATGTCATTTTCAAAATTTGTGAGCGTTGCAGTAGATCGGCCTTTTTCAATTATCCGCCGTTAAGATCCACATACCAAATTTCAAAAATATCAGTTGAACGTGTTCCAAAGAATTTCATTTTCAAAATTTGTGGGCGTGACAGTGGGCAGGTCCACTATTGATTATAGTCCGCCATTTTTCCATTTTCCGCCATTAAGATCCACAGGCCAAATTTTAAAGAAATCGGTTGAACGGGTTCCACACCATGTCATTTTCAAAATTTGTTATCGTTGCAGTAGATCGGCCCTTTCCATTTTCCGCCATTGAGATCCTCAGGCCAAATTTCAAAACACTCGGTTGAACTGGTTCCACACCATGTCATTTTCAAATTTTTTGGGCGTGGCAGTGGGCGGGTCCACTATTGATTATAGTCCGCCATTTTTCCATTTTCCGCCATTAAGATCCACAGGCCAAATTTCAAAGAAATCGGTTGAACGGGTTCCACACCATGTAATTTTAAAAATTGGTGGGCGTGTCAGTGGGCGGGTTCACTATTCATTCTAGTCCGCATTTTTCCTAATTTCCGCCATTAAGATCCACAGGCCAAATTTCAAAGAAATCGGTTGAACGTGTTCCAAAGAATTTCATTTTCAAAATTTGTGGGAGTATCAGTGGGCGGGTTCACTATTGATTATAGTCCGCCATTTTTCCATTTTCCGCCATTAAGATCCACATACCAAATTTCAAAAATATCGATTGAACGTGTTCCAAAGAATTTAATTTTCAAAATTTGTGGGCGTGTCAGTGGGCGGGTCCACTGTTGATTATAGTCCGCCATTTTTTCCATTTTCCGCCATTAAGATCCACAGGCCAAATTTCAAAGAAATCGGTTGAACTGGTTCCACACCATGTAATTTTCAAAATTTGTGGGCGTGTCAGTGGGCGGGTCCACTATAGTCCGCCATTTTTCCATTTTCCGCCATTAAGATCCACAGGCCAAATTTCAAAGAAATCGGTTGAACGGGTTCCACACCATGTAATTTTAAAAATTGGTGGGCGTGTCAGTGGGCGGGTGCACTATTGATTATAGTCCGCATTTTTCCTAATTTCCGCCATTAAGATACACAGGCCAAATTTCAAAGAAATCGGTTGAACGTGTTCCAAAGAATTTCATTTTCAAAATTTGTGGGCGTATCAGTGGGCGGGTTCACTATTGATTATCGTCCGCATTTTTCTAATTTCCGCCATTAAGATCCACGTACCAATGTCATTTTCAAAATTTGTTATCGTTGCAGTAGATCGGCCCTTTCCATTTTCCGCCATTGAGATCCACAGGCCAAATTTCAAAACAATCGGTTGAACTGGTTCCACACCATGTCATTTTCAAAATTTGTGGGCGTTGCAGTAGATCGGCCTTTTCCAATTATCCGCCGTTAAGATCCACATACCATATTTCAAAGAAATCGGTTGAACGTGTTTCAAAGAATTTCATTTTCAAAATTTGTGGGCGTATCAGTGGGCGGGTTCACTATTGATTATAGTCCGCCATTTTTCCATTTTCCGCCATTAAGATCCACATACCAAATTTCAAAAATATCGATTGAACGTGTTCCAAAGAATTTAATTTTCAAAATTTGTAGGCGTGTCAGTGGGCGGGTCCACTATTGATTATAGTCCGCCATTTTTTCCATTTTCCGCCATTAAGATCCACAGGCCAAATTTCAAAGAAATCGGTTGAACGGGTTCCACACCATGTCATTTTCAAAATTTGTTATCGTTGCAGTAGATCGGCCCTTTCCATTTTCCGCCATTAAGATCCACAGGCCAAATTTCAAAAAATCGGTTGAACTGGTTCCACACCATGTAATTTTCAAAATTTGTGGGCGTGTCAGTGGGCGGGTCCACTATAGTCCGCCATTTTTCCATTTTCCGCCATTAAGATCCACAGGCCAAATTTCAAAGAAATCGGTTGAACGGGTTCCACACCATGTAATTTTTAAAAATTGGTGGGCGTGTCAGTGGGCGGGTGCACTATTGATTATAGTCCGCATTTTTCCTAATTTCCGCCATTAAGATACACAGGCCAAATTTCAAAGAAATCGGTTGAACGTGTTCCAAAGAATTTCATTTTCAAAATTTGTGGGCGTATCAGTGGGCGGGTTCACTATTGATTATCGTCCGCATTTTTCTAATTTCCGCCATTAAGATCCACGTACCAAAATTCAAAAATATCGGTTGAACGTGTTCTAAAGAATTTCATTTTCAAATTTGTGGGCGTGGCAGTGGGCGGGTCCGCCATTTTTTTTGTGTACCTTCACCTTTTCGCCATTAAAACTAAACATACCAAATTTTAACAAAATCGGTTGAAAAGATGCCGAACTATGAAATTTTGTATTATAAGTGGGCGTGGCAGTGGACGGGTCCGCCCTTTTTTGATCGACTTTCTGCTATTCGGCTTTTAAACACACATTCCAATTTTCGACAATTTTGGTTGAACTGGATCGAAACTTTGACAATTTTTTTGATAAGGGGGCGTGGCAGTGGGCGGGTCCGGTCTTTTTTTGGTCCACTTTCGTTTATTCGCCATTGAAACCTACATTCCAAATTTGGTCAAAATCGGTTGAACGGGACCGAATTTATGTTATTTTTGTTCATAAGTGGTCGTGACAGTGGGCGAATGCCGATTATATATAGCCTATAGTTCCTTCCACAGTCCATATAATCTAAGTTGCAAGTTTCATCAAAATCGGTTGAGCCGTTTAGGCGTGATCGCGTCACAAACATACAGACAAAAAGACATACAGACAAACCAACACTTGATTTTATAATATTAATAGGGATTACATCGAGAAAAAAAAGGAATCAACTCACGATTTTTTGCTCAATCCATCTTCCATCAACATTATCTTCTATGTTATTTTAATTCAATATTCATTTTTCGGTTGGACGGGTTCCACACCATGTCATTTTCAAAACTTTTAGGCGTGGCAGTGGGCGGGTCCACTATTGATTATAGTCCGTCATTTTTCTATTTTCCGCCATTAAGATCCACATGCCAAATTTCAAAGAAATCGGTTGAACGGGTTTCACACCATGTCATTTTCAAAATTTGTAGCCGTGGCAGTGGGCGGGTCCACTATTGATTATAGTCCGTAATTTTTCTATTTTCCGCCATTAAGATCCACATGCCAAATTTCAAAGAAATCGGTTGAACGTTTTCCACACCATGTCATTTTCAAAATATGTGGGCGTGGCAGTGGGCGGGTCTATTCTTTTTGTTTGTTGTCCAATTCTGCATATTAGCCATTAACAGCCACATAAAAAATTTTGTCAAAATGGGTCGAACGGATTGTAAATTATGAAATTTTGTATTATTTTCGGCACTTTTTTTGGTCGACTTTCTCCTATTCGGCCTTTAAACACACATTCTAAATTTCGACAAAATCGGTTGAACTGGACGGAACTATGTCCATTTTTTTTATAAGGGGGCGTGGCAGTGGGCGGGTCCGGCCTTTTTTTGGTCCACTTTCGTTTATTCGCCATTGAAACCTACATTCCAAATTTGGTCAAAATCGGTTGAACGTGGCCGAATTTATGTTATTTTTGTTCATAAGTGGGCGAATGCCGACTATATATAGGCTATAGTTCCTTCCACAGTCCATATAATCTAAGTTCCAAATTTCATCTAAATCGGTTGAGCATTTAGGCGTGATTGCGTCACAAACATACAGACAAAAAGACATACAGACAAACCAACACTTGATTTTATAATATTAATAGGGATTCATACTATGCAAACTGTAAAGATATGGCTTGTCTCAACTTGTCTGTAAAAAACAAAGAAAAATAGAACGAGTAAAGTAAAAAAATAATACGGTCTGGTAATGCATTTGATCCATCTGAAGTCAAGATAATTACAGAGAATTACATCGAGAAAAAAAAAGGAATCATCTCACGATTTCTTGCTCAATCCATCTTCCATCAACATTATCTTCTATGTTATTTTAATTCAATATTCATTTTTCGGTTGAACGGGTTCCACACCATGTCATTTTCAAAATTTGTTATCGTTGCAGTAGATCGGCCCTTTCCATTTTCCGCCATTAAGATCCACAGGCCAAATTTCAAAGAAATCGGTTGAACGGGTTCCACACCATGTAATTTTTAAAAATTGGTGGGCGGGTGCACTATTGATTATAGTCCGCATTTTTCCTAATTTCCGCCATTAAGATACACAGGCCAAATTTCAAAGAAATCGGTTGAACGTGTTCCAAAGAATTTCATTTTCAAAATTTGTGGGCGTATCAGTGGGCGGGTTCACTATTGATTATCGTCCACATTTTTCTAATTTCCGCCATTAAGATCCACGTACCAAAATTCAAAAATATCGGTTGAACGTGTTCTAAAGAATTTCATTTTCAAAATTTGTGGGCGTGGCAGTGGGCGGGTCCGCCATTTTTTTTGTGTACCTTCACCTTTTCGCCATTAAAACTAAACATACCAAATTTTAACAAAATCGATTGAAAAGATGCCGAACTATGAAATTTTGTATTATAAGTGGGCGTGGCAGTGGGCGGGTCCGCCCTTTTTTGGTCGACTTTCTGCTATTCGGCTTTTAAACACACATTCCAATTTTCGACAATTTTGGTTGAACTGGATCGAAACTTTGACAATTTTTTTGATAAGGGGGCGTGGCAGTGGGCGGGTCCGGTCTTTTTTTGGTCCACTTTCGTTTATTCGCCATTGAAACCTACATTCCAAATTTGGTCAAAATCGGTTGAACGGGACCGAATTTATGTTATTTTTGTTCATAAGTGGGCGAATGCCGACTATATATAGGCTATAGTTCCTTCCACAGTCCATATAATCTAAGTTCCAAATTTCATCTAAATCGGTTGAGCATTTAGGCGTGATTGCGTCACAAACATACAGACAAACAGACATACAGACAAACCAACACTTGATTTTATAATATTAATAGGGATTACATCGAGAAAAAAAAGGAATCAACTCACGATTTTTTGCTCAATCCATCTTCCATCAACATTATCTTCTATGTTATTTTAATTCAATATTCATTTTTCGGTTGGACGGGTTCCACACCATGTCATTTTCAAAACTTTTGGGCGTGGCAGTTGGCGGGTCCACTATTGATTATAGTCCGTCATTTTTCTATTTTCCGCCATTAAGATCCACATGCCAAATTTCAAAGAAATCGGTTGAACGGGTTTCACACCATGTCATTTTCAAAATTTGTAGGCGTGGCAGTGGGCGGGTCCACTATTGATTATAGTCCGTAATTTTTCTATTTTCCGCCATTAAGATCCACATGCCAAATTTCAAAGAAATCGGTTGAACGTTTTCCACACCATGTCATTTTCAAAATATGTGGGCGTGGCAATGGGCGGGTCTATTCTTTTGTTTGTTGTCCAATTCTGCATATTAGCCATTAACAGCCACATACCAAATTTTGTCAAAATGGGTCGAACGGATTGTAAATTATGAAATTTTGTATTATTAGTGGGCGTGGCAGTGGGCGTGGCAGTGGGCGGGTCGGCACTTTTTTTGGTCGACTTTCTCCTATTCGGCCTTTAAACACACATTCTAAATTTCGACAAAATCGGTTGAACTGGACGGAACTATGTCCATTTTTTTTATAAGGGGGCGTGGCAGTGGGCGGGTCCGGCCTTTTTTTGTCCACTTTCGTTTATTCGCCATTGAAACCTACATTCCAAATTTGGTCAAAATCGGTTGAACGTGACCGAATTTATGTTATTTTTGTTCATAAGTGGGCGAATGCCGACTATATATAGGCTATAGTTCCTTCCACAGTCCATATAATCTAAGTTCCAAATTTCATCTAAATCGGTTGAGCATTTAGGCGTGATTGCGTCACAAACATACAGACAAAAAGACATACATACAGACAAACCAACACTTGATTTTATAATATTAATAGGGATTAATACTATGCAAACTGTAAAGATATGGCTTGTCTCAACTTGTCTGTAAAAAACAAAGAAAAATAGAACTATTTTTTTAAAAATTATAAAAAATCACTCAAGTAAAAAATAATAGGGTCTGGTAATGCATTTGATCCATCTGAAGTCAAGATAATTACAGAGAATTACATCGAGAAAAAAAAGGAATCATCTCACGATTTCTTGCTAATCCATCTTCCATCAACATTATCTTCTATGTTATTTTAATTCAATATTCATTTTTCGGTTGAACGGGTTCCACACCATGTCATTTTCAAAATTTGTTATCGTTGCAGTAGATCGGCCCTTTCCATTTTCCGCCATTAAGATCCACAGGCCAAATTTCAAAAAAATCGGTTGAACTGGTTCCACACCATGGCATTTTCAAAATTTGTGGGCGTGTCAGTGGGCGGGTCCACTATAGTCCGCCATTTTTCCATTTTCCGCCATTAAGATCCACAGGCCAAATTTCAAAGAAATCGGTTTGAACGGGTTCCACACCATGTAATTTTTCAAAATTTGTGGGCGTGTCAGTGGGCGGGTGCACTATTGATTATAGTCCGCATTTTTCCTAATTTCCGCCATTAAGATACACAGGCCAAATTTCAAAGAAATCGGTTGAACGTGTTCCAAAGAATTTCATTTTCAAAATTTGTGGGCGTATCAGTGGGCGGGTTCACTATTGATTATCGTCCGCATTTTTCTAATTTCCGCCATTAAGATCCACGTACCAAAATTCAAAAATATCGGTTGAACGTGTTCTAAAGAATTTCATTTTCAAAATTTGTGGGCGTGGCAGTGGGCGGGTCCGCCATTTTTTTTGTATACCTTCACCTTTTCGCCATTAAAACTAAACATACCAAATTTTAACAAAATCGGTTGAAAAGATGCCGAACTATGAAATTTTGTATTATAAGTGGGCGTGGCAGTGGGCGGGTCCGCCCTTTTTTGGTCGACTTTCTGCTATTCGGCTTTTAAACACACATTCCAATTTTCGACAATTTTGGTTGAACTGGATCGAAACTTTGACAATTTTTTTGATAAGGGGGCGTGGCAGTGGGCGGGTCCGGTCTTTTTTTGGTCCACTTTCGTTTATTCGCCATTGAAACCTACATTCCAAATTTGGTCAAAATCGGTTGAACGGGACCGAATTTATGTTATTTTTGTTCATAAGTGGTCGTGACAGTGGGCGAATGCCGATTATATATAGCCTATAGTTCCTTCCACAGTCCATATAATCTAAGTTGCAAGTTTGATTATAGTTATTTATTATAGTTTATAGTTGTATAGTTGATTATAGTCCGTCATTTTTCTATTTTCCGCCATTAAGATCCACATGCCAAATTTCAAAGAAATCGGTTGAACGGGTTTCACACCATGTCATTTTCAAAATTTGTAGGCGTGGCAGTGGGCGGGTCCACTATTGATTATAGTCCGTAATTTTTCTATTTTCCGCCATTAAGATCCACATGCCAAATTTCAAAGAAATCGGTTGAACGTTTTCCACACCATGTCATTTTCAAAATATGTGGGCGTGGCAGTGGGCGGGTCTATTCTTTTTGTTTGTTGTCCAATTCTGCATATTAGCCATTAACAGCCACATACCAAATTTTGTCAAAATGGGTCGAACGGATTGTAAATTATGAAATTTTGTATTATTAGTGGGCGTGGCAGTGGGCGTGGCAGTGGGCGGGTCGGCACTTTTTTGGTCGACTTTCTCCTATTCGGCCTTTAAACACACATTCTAAATTTCGACAAAATCGGTTGAACTGGACGGAACTATGTCCATTTTTTTTATAAGGGGGCGTGGCAGTGGGCGGGTCCGGCCTTTTTTGGTCCACTTTCGTTTATTCGCCATTGAAACCTACATTCCAAATTTGGTCAAAATCGGTTGAACGTGACCGTGGCAGTGGGCGGGTCCGCCATTTTTTTTGTGTACCTTCACCTTTTCGCCATTAAAACTAAACATACCAAATTTTAACAAAATCGGTTGAAAAGATGCCGAACTATGAAATTTTGTATTATAAGTGGGCGTGGCAGTTGGGCGGGTCCGCCCTTTTTTGGTCGACTTTCTGCTATTCGGCTTTTAAACACACATTCCAATTTTCGACAATTTTGGTTGAACTGGATCGAAACTTTGACAATTTTTTTGATAAGGGGGCGTGGCAGTGGGCGGGTCCGGTCTTTTTTTGGTCCACTTTCGTTTATTCGCCATTGAAACCTACATTCCAAATTTGGTCAAAATCGGTTGAACGGGACCGAATTTATGTTATTTTTGTTCATAAGTGGTCGTGACAGTGGGCGAATGCCGATTATATATAGCCTATAGTTCCTTCCACAGTCCATATAATCTAAGTTGCAAGTTTCATCAAAATCGGTTGAGCCGTTTAGGCGTGATTGCGTCACAAACATACAGACAAACAGACATACAGACAAACCAACACTTGATTTTATAATATTAATAGGGATTACATCGAGAAAAAAAAGGAATCAACTCACGATTTTTTGCTCAATCAATCTTCCATCAACATTATCTTCTATGTTATTTTAATTCAATATTCATTTTTCGGTTGGACGGGTTCCACACCATGTCATTTTCAAAACTTTTAGGCGTGGCAGTGGGCGGGTCCACTATTGATTATAGTCCGTCATTTTTCTATTTTCCGCCATTAAGATCCACATGCCAAATTTCAAAGAAATCGGTTGAACGGGTTTCACACCATGTCATTTTCAAAATTTGTAGGCGTGGCAGTGGGCGGGTCCACTATTGATTATAGTCCGTAATTTTTCTATTTTCCGCCATTAAGATCCACATGCCAAATTTCAAAGAAATCGGTTGAACGTTTTCCACACCATGTCATTTTCAAAATATGTGGGCGTGGCAGTGGGCGGGTCTATTCTTTTTGTTTGTTGTCCAATTCTGCATATTAGCCATTAACAGCCACATACCAAATTTTGTCAAAATGGATTGAAACGGATTGTAAATTATGAAATTTTGTATTATTAGTGGGCGTGGCAGTGGGCGTGGCAGTGGGCGGTCGACTTTCTCCTATTCGGCCTTTAAACACACATTCTAAATTTCGACAAAATCGGTTGAACTGGACGGAACTATGTCCATTTTTTTTATAAGGGGGCGTGGCAGTGGGCGGGTCCGGCCTTTTTTTGGTCCACTTTCGTTTATTCGCCATTGAAACCTACATTCCAAATTTGGTCAAAATCGGTTGAACGTGACCGAATTTATGTTATTTTTGTTCATAAGTGGGCGAATGCCGACTATATATAGGCTATAGTTCCTTCCACAGTCCATATAATCTAAGTTCCAAATTTCATCTAAATCGGTTGAGCATTTAGGCGTGATTGCGTCACAAACATACAGACAAAAAGACATACAGACAAACCAACACTTGATTTTATAATATTAATAGGGATTAATACTATGCAAACTGTAAAGATATGGCTTGTCTCAACTTGTCTGTAAAAAACAAAGAAAAATAGAACTATTTTTTTAAAAATTATAAAAAATCACTCAAGTAAAAAAATAATAGGGTCTGGTAATGCATTTGATCCATCTGAAGTCAAGATAATTACAGAGAATTACATCGAGAAAAAAAAGGAATCATCTCACGATTTCTTGCTCAATCCATCTTCCAT
Source organism: Coelopa frigida (assembly GCA_017309665.1). NCBI lineage: Eukaryota > Metazoa > Arthropoda > Insecta > Diptera > Coelopidae > Coelopa > Coelopa frigida. The sequence goes on from JAFDUT010000020.1 coordinate 22,595, forward strand.
CAACATTATCTTCTATGTTATTTTAATTCAATATTCATTTTTCGGTTGAACGGGTTCCACACCATGTCATTTTCAAAATTTGTTATCGTTGCAGTAGATCGGCCCTTTCCATTTTCCGCCATTAAGATCCACAGGCCAAATTTCAAAAAAATTGGTTGAACTGGTTCCACACCATGGCATTTTCAAAATTTGTGGGCGTGTCAGTGGGCGGGTCCACTATTGATTATAGTCCGCCATTTTTCCATTTTCCGCCATTAAGATCCACAGGCCAAATTTCAAAGAAATCGGTTGAACGGGTTCCACACCATGTAATTTTTAAAAATTGGTGGGCGTGTCAGTGGGCGGGTGCACTATTGATTATAGTCCGCATTTTTCCTAATTTCCGCCATTAAAATACACAGGCCAAATTTCAAAGAAATCGGTTGAACGTGTTCCAAAGAATTTCATTTTCAAAATTTGTGGGCGTATCAGTGGGCGGGTTCACTATTGATTATCGTCCGCATTTTTCTAATTTCCGCCATTAAGATCCACGTACCAAAATTCAAAAATATCGGTTGAACGTGTTCTAAAGAATTTCATTTTCAAAATTTGTGGGCGTGGCAGTGGGCGGGTCCGCCATTTTTTTTGTGTACCTTCACCTTTTCGCCATTAAAACTAAACATACCAAATTTTAACAAAATCGGTTGAAAAGATGCCGAACTATGAAATTTTGTATTATAAGTGGGCGTGGCAGTGGGCGGGTCCGCCCTTTTTTGGTCGACTTTCTGCTATTCGGCTTTTAAACACACATTCCAATTTTCGACAATTTTGGTTGAACTGGATCGAAACTTTGACAATTTTTTTGATAAGGGGGCGCGGCAGTGGGCGGGTCCGGTCTTTTTTTGGTCCACTTTCGTTTATTCGCCATTGAAACCTACATTCCAAATTTGGTCAAAATCGGTTGAACGGGACCGAATTTATGTTATTTTTGTTCATAAGTGGTCGTGACAGTGGGCGAATGCCGATTATATATAGCCTATAGTTCCTTCCACAGTCCATATAATCTAAGTTGCAAGTTTCATCAAAATCGGTTGAGCCGTTTAGGCGTGATTGCGTCACAAACATACAGACAAACAGACATACAGACAAACCAACACTTGATTTTATAATATTAATAGGGATTACATCGAGAAAAAAAAGGAATCAACTCACGATTTTTTGCTCAATCCATCTTCCATCAACATTATCTTCTATGTTATTTTAATTCAATATTCATTTTTCGGTTGGACGGGTTCCACACCATGTCATTTTCAAAACTTTTAGGCGTGGCAGTGGGCGGGTCCACTATTGATTATAGTCCGTCATTTTTCTATTTTCCGCCATTAAGATCCACATGCCAAATTTCAAAGAAATCGGTTGAACGGGTTTCACACCATGTCATTTTCAAAATTTGTAGGCGTGGCAGTGGGCGGGTCCACTATTGATTATAGTCCGTAATTTTTCTATTTTCCGCCATTAAGATCCACATGCCAAATTTCAAAGAAATCGGTTGAACGTTTTCCACACCATGTCATTTTCAAAATATGTGGGCGTGGCAGTGGGCGGGTCTATTCTTTTTGTTTGTTGTCCAATTCTGCATATTAGCCATTAACAGCCACATACCAAATTTTGTCAAAATGGGTCGAACGGATTGTAAATTATGAAATTTTGTATTATTAGTGGGCGTGGCGGTGGGCGTGGCAGTGGGCGGGTCGGCACTTTTTTTGGTCGACTTTCTCCTATTCGGCCTTTAAACACACATTCTAAATTTCGACAAAATCGGTTGAACTGGACGGAACTATGTCCATTTTTTTTATAAGGGGGCGTGGCAGTGGGCGGGTCCGGCCTTTTTTTGGTCCACTTTCGTTTATTCGCCATTGAAACCTACATTCCAAATTTGGTCAAAATCGGTTGAACGTGACCGAATTTATGTTATTTTTGTTCATAAGTGGGCGAATGCCGACTATATATAGGCTATAGTTCCTTCCACAGTCCATATAATCTAAGTTGCAAGTTTCATCAAAATCGGTTGAGCCGTTTAGGCGTGATTGCGTCACAAACATACAGACAAAAAGACATACATACAGACAAACCAACACTTGATTTTATAATATTAATAGGGATTAATACTATGCAAACTGTAAAGATATGGCTTGTCTCAACTTGTCTGTAAAAAACAAAGAAAAATAGAACTATTTTTTTAAAAATTATAAAAAATCACTCAAGTAAAATAATAATAGGGTCTGGTAATGCATTTGATCCAACTGAAGTCAAGATAATTACAGAGAATTACATCGAGAAAAAAAAGGAATCATCTCACGATTTCTTGCTCAATCCATCTTCCATCAACATTATCTTCTATGTTATTTTAATTCAATATTCATTTTTCGGTTGAACGGGTTCCACACCATGTCATTTTCAAAATTTGTTATCGTTGCAGTAGATCGGCCCTTTCCATTTTCCGCCATTAAGATCCACAGGCCAAATTTCAAAAAAATCGGTTGAACTGGTTCCACACCATGGCATTTTCAAAATTTGTGGGCGTGTCAGTGGGCGGGTCCAATATTGAATATAGTCCGCCATTTTTCCATTTTCCGCCATTAAGATCCACAGGCCAAATTTCAAAGAAATCGGTTGAACGGGTTCCACACCATGTAATTTTTAAAAATTGGTGGGCGTGTCAGTGGGCGGGTGCACTATTGATTATAGTCCGCATTTTTCCTAATTTCCGCCATTAAATACACAGGCCAAATTTCAAAGAAATCGGTTGAACGTGTTCCAAAGAATTTCATTTTCAAAATTTGTGGGCGTATCAGTGGGCGGGTTCACTATTGATTATCGTCCGCATTTTTCTAATTTCCGCCATTAAGATCCACGTACCAAAATTCAAAATATCGGTTGAACGTGTTCTAAAGAATTTCATTTTCAAAATTTGTGGGCGTGGCAGTGGGCGGGTCCGCCATTTTTTTTGTGTACCTTCACCTTTCGCCATTAAAACTAAACATACCAAATTTTAACAAAATCGGTTGAAAAGATGCCGAACTATGAAATTTTGTATTATAAGTGGGCGTGGCAGTGGGCGGGTCCGCCCTTTTTTGGTCGACTTTCTGCTATTCGGCTTTTAAACACACATTCCAATTTTCGACAATTTTGGTTGAACTGGATCGAAACTTTGACAATTTTTTTGATAAGGGGGCGTGGCAGTGGGCGGGTCCGGTCTTTTTTTGGTCCACTTTCGTTTATTCGCCATTGAAACCTACATTCCAAATTTGGTCAAAATCGGTTGAACGGGACCGAATTTATGTTATTTTTGTTCATAAGTGGTCGTGACAGTGGGCGAATGCCGATTATATATAGCCTATAGTTCCTTCCACAGTCCATATAATCTAAGTTGCAAGTTTCATCAAAATCGGTTGAGCCGTTTAGGCGTGATTGCGTCACAAACATACAGACAAACAGACATACAGACAAACCAACACTTGATTTTATAATATTAATAGGGATTACATCGAGAAAAAAAAGGAATCAACTCACGATTTTTTGCTCAATCCATCTTCCATCAACATTATCTTCTATGATTATTTTAATTCAATATTCATTTTTCGGTTGGACGGGTTCCACACCATGTCATTTTCAAAACTTTTAGGCGTGGCAGTGGGCGGGTCCACTATTGATTATAGTCCGTCATTTTTCTATTTTCCGCCATTAAGATCCACATGCCAAATTTCAAAGAAATCGGTTGAACGGGTTTCACACCATGTCATTTTCAAAATTTGTAGGCGTGGCAGTGGGCGGGTCCACTATTGATTATAGTCCGTAATTTTTCTATTTTCCGCCATTAAGATCCACATGCCAAATTTCAAAGAAATCGGTTGAACGTTTTCCACACCATGTCATTTTCAAAATATGTGGGCGTGGCAGTGGGCGGGTCTATTCTTTTTGTTTGTTGTCCAATTCTGCATATTAGCCATTAACAGCCACATACCAAATTTTGTCAAAATGGGTCGAACGGATTGTAAATTATGAAATTTTGTATTATTAGTGGGGCGTGGCAGTGGGCGTGGCAGTGGGCGGGTCGGCACTTTTTTTGGTCGACTTTCTCCTATTCGGCCTTTAAACACACATTCTAAATTTCGACAAAATCGGTTGAACTGGACGGAACTATGTCCATTTTTTTTATAAGGGGGCGTGGCAGTGGGCGGGTCCGGCCTTTTTTTGGTCCACTTTCGTTTATTCGCCATTGAAACCTACATTCCAAATTTGGTCAAAATCGGTTGAACGTGACCGAATTTATGTTATTTTTGTTCATAAGTGGGCGAATGCCGACTATATATAGGCTATAGTTCCTTCCACAGTCCATATAATCTAAGTTCCAAATTTCATCTAAATCGGTTGAGCATTTAGGCGTGATTGCGTCACAAACATACAGACAAAAAGACATACAGACAAACCAACACTTGATTTTATAATATTAATAGGGATTAATACTATGCAAACTGTAAAGATATGGCTTGTCTCAACTTGTCTGTAAAAAACAAAGAAAAATAGAACTATTTTTTTAAAAATTATAAAAAATCACTCAAGTAAAAAAATAATAGGGTCTGGTAATGCATTTGATCCAATCTGAAGTCAAGATAATTACAGAGAATTACATCGAGAAAAAAAAGGAATCATCTCACGATTTCTTGCTCAATCCATCTTCCATCAACATTATCTTCTATGTTATTTTAATTCAATATTCATTTTTCGGTTGAACGGGTTCCACACCATGTCATTTTCAAAATTTGTTATCGTTGCAGTAGATCGGCCCTTTCCATTTTCCGCCATTAAGATCCACAGGCCAAATTTCAAAAAAATCGGTTGAACTGGTTCCACACCATGGCATTTTCAAAATTTGTGGGCGTGTCAGTGGGCGGGTCCACTATTGATTATAGTCCGCCATTTTTCCATTTTCCGCCATTAAGATCCACAGGCCAAATTTCAAAGAAATCGGTTGACCGGGTTCCACACCATGTAATTTTTAAAAATTGGTGGGCGTGTCAGTGGGCGGGTGCACTATTGATTATAGTCCGCATTTTTTCCTAATTTCCGCCATTAAGATACACAGGCCAAATTTCAAAGAAATCGGTTGAACGTGTTCAAAAGAATTTCATTTTCAAAATTTGTGGGCGTATCAGTGGGCGGGTTCACTATTGATTATCGTCCGCATTTTTCTAATTTCCGCCATTAAGATCCACGTACCAAAATTCAAAAATATCGGTTGAACGTGTTCTAAAGAATTTCATTTTCAAAATTTGTGGGCGTGGCAGTGGGCGGGTCCGCCATTTTTTTTGTGTACCTTCACCTTTTCGCCATTAAAACTAAACATACCAAATTTTAACAAAATCGGTTGAAAGATGCCGAACTATGAAATTTTGTATTATAAGTGGGCGTGGCAGTGGGCGGGTCCGCCCTTTTTTGGTCGACTTTCTGCTATTCGGCTTTTAAACACACATTCCAATTTTCGACAATTTTGGTTGAACTGGATCGAAACTTTGACAATTTTTTTGATAAGGGGGCGTGGCAGTGGGCGGGTCCGGTCTTTTTTTGGTCCACTTTCGTTTATTCGCCATTGAAACCTACATTCCAAATTTGGTCAAAATCGGTTGAACGGGACCGAATTTATGTTATTTTTGTTCATAAGTGGTCGTGACAGTGGGCGAATGCCGATTATATATAGCCTATAGTTCCTTCCACAGTCCATATAATCTAAGTTGCAAGTTTCATCAAAATCGGTTGAGCCGTTTAGGCGTGATTGCGTCACAAACATACAGACAAACAGACATACAGACAAACCAACACTTGATTTTATAATATTAAATAGGGATTACATCGAGAAAAAAAAGGAATCAACTCACGATTTTTGCTCAATCCATCTTCCATCAACATTATCTTCTATGTTATTTTAATTCAATATTCATTTTTCGGTTGGACGGGTTCCACACCATGTCATTTTCAAAACTTTTAGGCGTGGCAGTGGGCGGGTCCACTATTGATTATAGTCCGTCATTTTTCTATTTTCCGCCATTAAGATCCACATGCCAAATTTCAAAGAAATCGGTTGAACGGTTTCACACCATGTCATTTTCAAAATTTGTAGGCGTGGCAGTGGGCGGGTCCACTATTGATTATAGTCCGTAATTTTTCTATTTTCCGCCATTAAGATCCACATGCCAAATTTCAAAGAAATCGGTTGAACGTTTTCCACACCATGTCATTTTCAAAATATGTGGGCGTGGCAGTGGGCGGGTCTATTCTTTTTGTTTGTTGTCCAATTCTGCATATTAGCCATTAACAGCCACATACCAAATTTTGTCAAAATGGGTCGAACGGATTGTAAATTATGAAATTTTGTATTATTAGTGGGCGTGGCAGTGGGCGTGGCAGTGGGCGGGTCGGCACTTTTTTTGGTCGACTTTCTCCTATTCGGCCTTTAAACACACATTCTAAATTTCGACAAAATCGGTTGAACTGGACGGAACTATGTCCATTTTTTTTTATAAGGGGGCGTGGCAGTGGGCGGGTCCGGCCTTTTTTTGGTCCACTTTCGTTTATTCGCCATTGAAACCTACATTCCAAATTTGGTCAAAATCGGTTGAACGTGACCGAATTTATGTTATTTTTGTTCATAAGTGGGCGAATGCCGACTATATATAGGCTATAGTTCCTTCCACAGTCCATATAATCTAAGTTCCAAATTTCATCTAAATCGGTTGAGCATTTAGGCGTGATTGCGTCACAAACATACAGACAAAAAGACATACAGACAAACCAACACTTGATTTTATAATATTAATAGGGATTAATACTATGCAAACTGTAAAGATATGGCTTGTCTCAACTTGTCTGTAAAAAACAAAGAAAAATAGAACTATTTTTTTAAAAATTATAAAAAATCACTCAAGTAAAAAAATAATAGGGTCTGGTAATGCATTTGATCCATCTGAAGTCAAGATAATTACAGAGAATTACATCGAGAAAAAAAAGGAATCATCTCACGATTTCTTGCTCAATCCATCTTCCATCAACATTATCTTCTATGTTATTTTAATTCAATATTCATTTTTCGGTTGAACGGGTTCCACACCATGTCATTTTCAAAATTTGTTATCGTTGCAGTAGATCGGCCCTTTCCATTTTCCGCCATTAAGATCCACAGGCCAAATTTCAAAAAAATCGGTTGAACTGGTTCCACACCATGGCATTTTCAAAATTTGTGGGCGTGTCAGTGGGCGGGTCCACTATTGATTATAGTCCGCCATTTTTCCATTTTCCGCCATTAAGATCCACAGGCCAAATTTCAAAGAAATCGGTTGACCGGGTTCCACACCATGTAATTTTTAAAAATTGGTGGGCGTGTCAGTGGGCGGGTGCACTATTGATTATAGTCCGCATTTTTCCTAATTTCCGCCATTAAGATACACAGGCCAAATTTCAAAGAAATCGGTTGAACGTGTTCCAAAGAATTTCATTTTCAAAATTTGTGGGCGTATCAGTGGGCGGGTTCACTATTGATTATCGTCCGCATTTTTCTAATTTCCGCCATTAAGATCCACGTACCAAAATTCAAAAATATCGGTTGAACGTGTTCTAAAGAATTTCATTTTCAAAATTTGTGGGCGTGGCAGTGGGCGGGTCTATTCTTTTTGTTTGTTGTCCAATTCTGCATATTAGCCATTAACAGCCACATACCAAATTTTGTCAAAATGGGTCGAACGGATTGTAAATTATGAAATTTTGTATTATTAGTGGGCGTGGCAGTGGGCGTGGCAGTGGGCGGGTCGGCACTTTTTTTGGTCGACTTTCTCCTATTCGGCCTTTAAACACACATTCTAAACTGAAGTCAAGATAATTACAGAATTTCATTTTCAAAACTTTTAGGCGTGGCAGTGGGCGGGTCCACTATTGATTATAGTCCGTCATTTTTCTATTTTCCGCCATTAAGATCCACATGCCAAATTTCAAAGAAATCGGTTGAACATGTTTCACACCATGTCATTTTCAAAATTTGTAGGCGTGGCAGTGGGCGGGTCCACTATTGATTATAGTCCGTAATTTTTCTATTTTCCGCCATTAAGATCCACATGCCAAATTTCAAAGAAATCGGTTGAACGTTTTCCACACCATGTCATTTTCAAAATATGTGGGCGTGGCAGTGGGCGGGTCTATTCTTTTTGTTTGTTGTCCAATTCTGCATATTAGCCATTAACAGCCACATACCAAATTTTGTCAAAATGGGTCGAACGGATTGTAAATTATGAAATTTTGTATTATTAGTGGGCGTGGCAGTGGGCGGGTCGGCACTTTTTTTGGTCGACTTTCTCCTATTCGGCCTTTAAATACACATTCTAAATTTCGACAAAATCGGTTGAACTGGACGGAACTATGTCCATTTTTTTTATAAGGGGGCGTGGCAGTGGGCGGGTCCGGCCTTTTTTTGGTCCACTTTCGTTTATTCGCCATTGAAACCTACATTCCAAATTTGGTCAAAATCGGTTGAACGTGACCGAATTTATGTTATTTTTGTTCATAAGTGGGCGAATGCCGACTATATATAGGCTATAGTTCCTTCCACAGTCCATATAATCTAAGTTCCAAATTTCATCTAAATCGGTTGAGCATTTAGGCGTGATTGCGTCACAAACATACAGACAAAAAGACATACAGACAAACCAACACTTGATTTTATAATATTAATAGGGATTAATACTATGCAAACTGTAAAGATATGGCTTGTCTCAACTTGTCTGTAAAAAACAAAGAAAAATAGAACTATTTTTTTAAAAATTATAAAAAATCACTCAAGTAAAAAAATAATAGGGTCTGGTAATGCATTTGATCCATCTGAAGTCAAGATAATTACAGAGAATTACATCGAGAAAAAAAGGAATCATCTCACGATTTCTTGCTCAATCCATCTTCCATCAACATTATCTTCTATGTTATTTTAATTCAATATTCATTTTTCGGTTGAACGGGTTCCACACCATGTCATTTTCAAAATTTGTAGGCGTGGCAGTGGGCGGGTCCACTATTGATTATAGTCCGTCATTTTTCTATTTTCCGCCATTAAGATCCACATGCCAAATTTCAAAGAAATCGGTTGAACGGGTTCCACACCATGTCATTTTCAAAATTTGTAGGCGTGGCAGTGGGCGGGTCCACTATTGATTATAGTCCGTCATTTTTCCATTTTCCGCCATTAAGATCCACGTGCCAAATTTCAAAGAAATCGGTTGAACGGGTTCCACACCATGTCATTTTCAAAATATGTGGGCGTGGCAGTGGGCGGGTCTATTCTTTTTGTTTGTTGTCCAATTCTGCATATTAGCCATTAACAGCCATATACCAAATTTTGTCGAAATGGGTCGAACGGATGGTAAATTATGAAATTTTGTATTATTAGTGGGCGTGGCAATGGGCGAGTCGGCACTTTTTTTGGTCGACCTTCTGCTATTCGGCTTTCAAACACATATTCCAAATTTCGACAAAATCGGTTGAACTGGACCGAAACTATGTCCATTTTTTTTATAAGGGGGCGTGGCAGTGGGCGGGTCCGGCCTTTTTTTGGTCCACTTTCGTTTATTCGCCATTGAAACCTACATTCCAAATTTTGTCAAAATCGGTTGAACGGGACCGAATTTATGTTATTTTTGTTCATAAGTGGGCGTGGCAGTGGGCGAATGCCGATTATATATAGCCTATAGTTCCTTCCACAGTCCATATAATCTAAGTTCCAAGTTTCATCAAAATCGGTTGAACCGTTTAGGCGTGATTGCGTCACAAACATACAGACAAACAGACATACAGACAAACCAACACTTGATTTTATAATATTAAATAGGGATGTGTGTAGGGATGGGGGAACAAAAATTCAATAAAGTAAATTCTAAAAAAGTGAAATTATTCGACTTAAGTGTTTTTATTAAAACTAGAAATGAAAACTACTGTTGAAATTACATACTTGTTGGAAAGACACTTTATAATTTCCTTTCATATTAATTTAGTTTTCTTCGGCTTCAAAATATTTGTAGCGTCAGTAAATTTTGTAACGAAGTAGTTTTAATTTCAACATATAAATTTCATAGCTTAATAATTACTATTCCCGAAGTCAACATAAGTTGTTTTGTTGAGTGAAAAAATGTTAAAAAATAAAATTTTTCTTATGTCGACTTATGCTTTTATATTAAATTAAAATCTAACCAAAATAACTTAAGCTGTTAGAGAAATTGCTATTCTAGTTGGCAGATTGAAACTACTGTTATAAGGAAAGTTGCGTCTTGAAGAGGACAATCATAATAGCAACAAACCCCAATATTCGCTTATGTCTTCTTAAGCTACTATTGTGTGTAGGCACAGTTATAAAAGGTAATTTAAAGAAAATAATTCATATTAAATTAGTCAAAAAGCGATCTTCTCTTAATGAAAATGGGGCTATAATATCTGATTAATAAGCTGCCAATACAAGACACAATTATTCAAAAAAGTTAAAATGTTAAAACAACGTTCTTATTTTTAAGTACTCTATACATATTTACATTTTATATTTAAGTACTTCTATATCAGACAAACCATATTTTATTTTTTTTTTCACAAACAGGAGTTGTGAGTCCCTATATTGTTTTTTTATACTTTCTGATCTAGAGAACTATAAATATTATCTTTTAAACTACTAATATTTTAAACTAACTAAACGAACAATAAATATTATATATTTATCATTGTGCGGTTGAACGTGTTCCAAAGAATTTCATTTTCAAAATTTGTGGGCGTATCAGTGGGCGGGTTCACTATTGATTATCGTCCGCATTTTTCTAATTTCCGCCATTAAGATCCACGTACCAAAATTCAAAAATATCGGTTGAACGTGTTCTAAAGAAGTTCATTTTCAAAATTTGTGGGCGTGGCAGTGGGCGGGTCCGCCATTTTTTTTGTGTACCTTCACCTTTTCGCCATTAAAACTAAACATACCAAATTTTAACAAAATCGGTTGAAAAGATGCCGAACTATGAAATTTTGTATTATAAGTGGGCGTGGCAGTGGGCGGGTCCGCCCTTTTTTGGTCGACTTTCTGCTATTCGGCTTTTAAACACACATTCCAATTTTCGACAATTTTGGTTGAACTGGATCGAAACTTTGACAATTTTTTTGATAAGGGGGCGTGGCAGTGGGCGGGTCCGGTCTTTTTTTGGTCCACTTTCGTTTATTCGCCATTGAAACCTACATTCCAAATTTGGTCAAAATCGGTTGAACGGGACCGAATTTATGTTATTTTTGTTCATAAGTGGTCGTGACAGTGGGCGAATGCCGATTATATATAGCCTATAGTTCCTTCCACAGTCCATATAATCTAAGTTGCAAGTTTCATCAAAATCGGTTGAGCCGTTTAGGCGTGATTGCGTCACAAACATACAGACAAACAGACATACAGACAAACCAACACTTGATTTTATAATATTAATAGGGATTACATCGAGAAAAAAAAGGAATCAACTCACGATTTTTTGCTCAATCCATCTTCCATCAACATTATCTTCTATGTTATTTTAATTCAATATTCATTTTTCGGTTGGACGGGTTCCACACTCATTCCACACTTCATTCATTCATTTCAAAACTTTTAGGCGTGGCAGTGGGCGGGTCCACTATTGATTATAGTCCGTCATTTTTCTATTTTCCGCCATTAAGATCCACATGCCAAATTTCAAAGAAATCGGTTGAACGGGTTTCACACCATGTCATTTTCAAAATTTGTAGGCGTGGCAGTGGGCGGGTCCACTATTGATTATAGTCCGTAATTTTTCTATTTTCCGCCATTAAGATCCACATGCCAAATTTCAAAGAAATCGGTTGAACGTTTTCCACACCATGTCATTTTCAAAATATGTGGGCGTGGCAGTGGGCGGGTCTATTCTTTTTGTTTGTTGTCCAATTCTGCATATTAGCCATTAACAGCCACATACCAAATTTTGTCAAAATGGGTCGAACGGATTGTAAATTATGAAATTTTGTATTATTAGTGGGCGTGGCAGTGGGCGGGTCGGCACTTTTTTTGGTCGACTTTCTCCTATTCGGCCTTTAAACACACATTCTAAATTTCGACAAAATCGGTTGAACTGGACGGAACTATGTCCATTTTTTTTATTTATGTTATTTTTGTTCATAAGTGGGCGAATGCCGACTATATATAGGCTATAGTTCCTTCCACAGTCCATATAATCTAAGTTCCAAATTTCATCTAAATCGGTTGAGCATTTAGGCGTGATTGCGTCACAAACATACAGACAAAAAGACATACAGACAAACCAACACTTGATTTTATAATATTAATAGGGATTAATACTATGCAAACTGTAAAGATATGGCTTGTCTCAACTTGTCTGTAAAAAACAAAGAAAAATAGAACTATTTTTTTAAAAATTATAAAAAATCACTCAAGTAAAAAAATAATAGGGTCTGGTAATGCATTTGATCCATCTGAAGTCAAGATAATTACAGAGAATTACATCGAGAAAAAAAGGAATCATCTCACGATTTCTTGCTCAATCCATCTTCCATCAACATTATCTTCTATGTTATTTTAATTCAATATTCATTTTTCGGTTGAACGGGTTCCACACCATGTCATTTTCAAAATTTGTAGGCGTGGCAGTGGGCGGGTCCACTATTGATTATAGTCCGTCATTTTTCTATTTTCCGCCATTAAGATCCACATGCCAAATTTCAAAGAAATCGGTTGAACGGGTTCCACACCATGTCATTTTCAAAATTTGTAGGCGTGGCAGTGGGCGGGTCCACTATTGATTATAGTCCGTCATTTTTCCATTTTCCGCCATTAAGATCCACGTGCCAAATTTCAAAGAAATCGGTTGAACGGGTTCCACACCATGTCATTTTCAAAATATGTGGGCGTGGCAGTGGGCGTGGCAGTGGGCGGGTCTATTATTTTTGTTTGTTGTCCAATTCTGCATATTAGCCATTAACAGCCATATACCAAATTTTGTCAAAATGGGTCGAACGGATGGTAAATTATGAAATTTTGTATTATTAGTGAGCGTGGCAATGGGCGAGTCGGCACTTTTTTTGGTCGACCTTCTGCTATTCGGCTTTCAAACACATATTCCAAATTTCGACAAAATCGATTGAACTGGACCGAAACTATGTCCATTTTTTTTATAAGGGGGCGTGGCAGTGGGCGGGTCCGGCCTTTTTTTGGTCCACTTTCGTTTATTCGCCATTGAAACCTACATTCCAAATTTTGTCAAAATCGGTTGAACGGGACCGAATTTATGTTATTTTTGTTCATAAGTGGGCGTGGCAGTGGGCGAATGCCGATTATATATAGCCTATAGTTCCTTCCACAGTCCATATAATCTAAGTTCCAAGTTTCATCAAAATCGGTTGAACCGTTTAGGCGTGATTGCGTCACAAACATACAGACAAACAGACATACAGACAAACCAACACTTGATTTTATAATATTAAATAGGGATGTGTGTAGGGATGGGGGAACAAAAATTCAATAAAGTAAATTCTAAAAAAGTGAAATTATTCGACTTAAGTGTTTTTATTAAAACTAGAAATGAAAATTACTGTTGAAATTACATACTTGTTGGAAAGACACTTTATAATTTCCTTTCATATTAATTTAGTTTTCTTCGGCTTCAAAATATTTGTAGCGTCAGTAAATTTTGTAACGAAGTAGTTTTAATTTCAACATATAAATTTCATAGCTTAATAATTACTATTCCCGAAGTCAACATAAGTTGTTTTGTTGAGTGAAAAAATGTTAAAAAATAAAATTTTTCTTATGTCGACTTATGCTTTTATATTAAATTAAAATCTAACCAAAATAACTTAAGCTGTTAGAGAAATTGCTATTCTAGTTGGCAGATTGAAACTACTGTTATAAGGAAAGTTGCGTCTTGAAGAGGACAATCATAATAGCAACAAACCCCAATATTCGCTTATGTCTTCTTAAGCTACTATTGTGTGTAGGCACAGTTATAAAAGGTAATTTAAAGAAAATAATTCATATTAAATTAGTCAAAAAGCGATCTTCTCTTAATGAAAATGGGGCTATAATATCTGATTAATAAGCTGCCAATACAAGACACAATTATTCAAAAAAGTTAAAATGTTAAAACAACGTTCTTATTTTTAAGTACTCTATACATATTTACATTTTATATTTAAGTACTTCTATATCAGACAAACCATATTTTATTTTTTTTTTTTCACAAACAGGAGTTGTGAGTCCCTATATTGTTTTTTTATACTTTCTGATCTAGAGAACTATAAATATTATATTTTAAATGCATAATTTATAAAAATTACGAAAACTAAATTTCGCTTTAGAAAAACTGTCAAACGAAAATGCGAATTGTTCTCAATTTCGCCGAAATTGAGTTGAAAATGAGTAACTCATCTCTGGTTTTGTTATATTTATCATTGTGAATAGCATTTTCCGCCATTAAGATCCACATGCCAAATTTCAAAGAAATCGGTTGAACGGGTTCCACACCATGTCATTTTCAAAATTTGTAGGCGTGGCAGTGGGCGGGTCCACTATTGATTATAGTCCGTCATTTTTCCATTTTCCGCCATTAAGATCCACGTGCCAAATTTCAAAGAAATCGGTTGAACGGGTTCCACACCATGTCATTTTCAAAATATGTGGGCGTGGCAGTGGGCGTGGCAGTGGGCGGGTCTATTCTTTTTGTTTGTTGTCCAATTCTGCATATTAGCCATTAACAGCCATATACCAAATTTTGTCAAAATGGGTCGAACGGATGGTAAATTATGAAATTTTGTATTATTAGTGAGCGTGGCAATGGGCGAGTCGGCACTTTTTTTGGTCGACCTTCTGCTATTCGGCTTTCAAACACATATTCCAAATTTCGACAAAATCGGTTGAACTGGACCGAAACTATGTCCATTTTTTTATAAGGGGGCGTGGCAGTGGGCGGGTCCGGCCTTTTTTTGGTCCACTTTCGTTTATTCGCCATTGAAACCTACATTCCAAATTTTGTCAAAATCGGTTGAAAGGGACCGAATTTATGTTATTTTTGTTCATAAGTGGGCGTGGCAGTGGGCGAATGCCGATTATATATAGCCTATAGTTCCTTCCACAGTCCATATAATCTAAGTTCCAAGTTTCATCAAAATCGGTTGAACCGTGATTGCGTCACAAACATACAGACAAACAGACATACAGACAAACCAACACTTGATTTTATAATATTAAATAGGGATGTGTGTAGGGATGGGGGAACAAAAATTCAATAAAGTAAATTCTAAAAAAGTGAAATTATTCGACTTAAGTGTTTTTATTAAAACTAGAAATGAAAATTACTGTTGAAATTACATACTTGTTGGAAAGACACTTTATAATTTCCTTTCATATTAATTTAGTTTTCTTCGGCTTCAAAATATTTGTAGCGTCAGTAAATTTTGTAACGAAGTAGTTTTAATTTCAACATATAAATTTCATAGCTTAATAATTACTATTCCCGAAGTCAACATAAGTTGTTTTGTTGAGTGAAAAAATGTTAAAAAATAAAATTTTTCTTATGTCGACTTATGCTTTTATATTAAATTAAAATCTAACCAAAATAACTTAAGCTGTTAGAGAAATTGCTATTCTAGTTGGCAGATTGAAACTACTGTTATAAGGAAAGTTGCGTCTTGAAGAGGACAATCATAATAGCAACAAACCCCAATATTCGCTTATGTCTTCTTAAGCTACTATTGTGTGTAGGCACAGTTATAAAAGGTAATTTAAAGAAAATAATTCATATTAAATTAGTCAAAAAGCGATCTTCTCTTAATGAAAATGGGGCTATAATATCTGATTAATAAGCTGCCAATACAAGACACAATTATTCAAAAAAGTTAAAATGTTAAAACAACGTTCTTATTTTTAAATACTCTATACATATTTACATTTTATATTTAAGTACTTCTATATCAGACAAACCATATTTTATTTTTTTTTTTCACAAACAGGAGTTGTGAGTCCCTATATTGTTTTTTTATACTTTCTGATCTAGAGAACTATAAATATTATATTTTTAATGCATAATTTATAAAAATTACGAAAACTAAATTTCGCTTTAGAAAAACTGTCAAACGAAAATGCGAATTGTTCTCAATTTCGCCGAAATTGAGTTGAAAATGAGTAACTCATCTCTGGTTTTGTTATATTTATCATTGTGAATAGCTTTTTCTGAAGTGAATGACAAAAACATAAACAAAAATATAGTAAATAAATCAAAACAAGACACATGATTCAAAAATAAAAAAATCGAGGAATTGTGATCCCAAAAAATTGCCGTTGGCAAGAAGGAATGGCCATATATAAACTTATGGGATATGAAATTTTTACAATTTTTGCACTGGGAACAGTTTGAAAAAGAACTGCAGAAATTCTGCCGTTCCACAGAGCACCGAGCTCATCATACAGGCGGTATGGAATCGCCGGTTGCGCCCAAACACCTCAGAATGTTTGGGCGCATACACCATGTACTTGCTCAAATCGCTTGGATTATCGGCTGATTTTCAGTGAAAATCAAGAAATTTTCGGTTGGTTTTTGTTGAAAATAGTACTATTTCACAAAAATCCTTTATGTGGGAAACACATTCGATGCGGCAGCGACAATGCGTCGAACGTCAAAATATTTTTTCAATAGTTCTTATGGAGATGATTATTTTGAATGCAACACGACGACAAGATAAAACTTGTCGTCCGTCGCAGCCGTCAACTTTGATCTATTCCTAATTTGAGAGACGACGACAAGCGTTAACTGTCAAAATGCTCTCTTTTCATTTATTTTTCTCTCAATTTATGATTGTAAATGAGAATATTTACTTTTACATGTTTCATTTTGATGTTTTGTTATGTTATAAGTTTTTGTTAAATAAGTTTTAAGGTAATTATTTGAACAAAATATTTTGTCGCTGCCGCATTCAAAAAATTTCACTTTTTGAGAAGATGACGGCAGATAACTCCTCCGCCATGTTGTCGGCGTGTTGGTGTTGGTGATATAAATATGCAATGCTTTTTTTTTAGATTTAGAGTTAACTCTGTAAGCTTAAGTGTTACTGTAAGGGACTTAATGCTCAGAGATTTAATTGGCCAAGTCAGAGACTTATAACGCCATCGCAAATTATTTTATTTGTATTCAAATCTTGGATAGGAGAAATATTAGGAATAGTGAAAAAGCCTTGGTACTGGCGGGATCTCTGGCACAGCACATTACCACTGTGCCACTGACGGCCCCTATGCAATGCTTTGATTGTATTTACCGCCATGCGTCTACGTGTATTCGAATTGACATGTCAGAGCTTTGCCGAGAGTATGTTCAATTGTATCTTGGCCCTTGGCCGTACGACATCAGCTGTTCGCCATGACGCTTACGACTTCGAAAAATGCGCCCACAATGATGCGACGCGTTTTGGTCATATTGCACATAGTGACGCGTTATTCTTTTGGTATTTGATATTTATTTCTTTTATTAACAAAATAACGAAATACGAATCAAATATTTGAAATCTATTATATTTGGATACAAAAACATTATTTCGCAATAAAATAGAGAAAACTTGTTATGAACTTGATATGTTTTTGAATTTAAAAATATTATTCACAAATTTGTACGGTACCGATTACCGAGAAATATTTAATATTGTTCCATTATAAATGTACATTTAACACGTAAACTTAAGTAACAACATACAAAAAATTTTAATATTTGTGATTGGAATTATTTTTTTGTTTTCTTTTATTACCTCAATTAAATTTACCCGAATATAAATTGTTATGAAACAGCTGTCAGAGCTAAGAAGTAAGGAAAACGTTCAAGTTGAGTCAACTTGCGCGTCTTAGCTTACTACCAGCAACAGAGTAGTACTCATTCTGTTCACTCTCCAACACTTCAGTACATTTGAACTTTTGACAGCTCGTACTTCTTTACTACAAGCGTCTCATTCTGTTCAGCCAGTAATGTGGGAAACACATTCGATGCGGCAGCGACACACCAACACGGCGCAAAAATAAATATTGTCGTCCGTCGCAGCCGTCAACTTGAATATACTTCTAATTTGATAGACGACTACAAGCGTCAACTGTCAAAATGTTTTTTTTTCATTTATCTTTTTCTCTCAATTTATGATTTTAAATGAGAGTTTTTACTTTTACATATTTAATTTTGATGTTTTGTTATTTTAAATGTTATTGTTAATAAGTGTGATTTCGCGGCGGTAGTATTTGTTAATTACAACCACTACTATTCATTCTGTTTGACCAGTAAAAATAGTGTCCTTTTTGAACAGTACCACTTTGCCTCTATGTTGCCATCTTAAATATTAAGCATCTTAATATGATAAAGGTAGAGCTCTGGTTTGGATACAAAACTTGAAAATAATAAACCTTAGTAGTTTTAATTTCAGATATATAAAAATTAAATCAAAGTTTAAGATTTTCTGTGGTGTGATATAATTTGTTTCACGTCTGATATAATTGGTAAAATAATTGTAAAATATTTTAAACATTTGACTGCATAAAATTTATAATTCTTTAAAATTGTATCAACTTTTCAATTCCCCAAAACTGGCATTAATTATATTATAAAAATTTATTTTTTTATTTTAAGTTTTATTTCAGAATTCTATAATGTTACTCATATTCATTTAGAATGATACTTAAATGATCAATAAACCTAAAGCACGTAGATATCTGAATATACAAAATATAAGTGCACACCAAGAAATATCTTGAAAATGTAAATATTCAAGTATTAAAGTAATAAATATTTTACACCTCTTAGGATTCTTACATTTTATTCAAGAGCCATATGTCTTTTAGCAGCGTTCATAACAATTTCTGTGAAAAAAACAATTGAACGTCTACATACAAACCAATGTACAATGTGGGACTAAAGTCTAAAAATATTATTACATATTATTATTATTACTAATTACCAAAACTCAATTTTTGACAAAAATGAGTTTATGCATCCCATAGTGAAATAAAAATTGGCATATACCAAACGATTGCCAGTGTTATGTACCAAATCGTAAATACTAGGGTGTGCTCTCATCTGGTTTGGCGGAAAGGTGAAAATTAGAGCTCTTGGCAATTTTACAAATATAACCATATGAGTATCAAATTAAAGGTAATTGAATTAGTAAATAAACTGCATTTAAAGTTTTTTTTTTGAAATAATTTTAAAACAATTATGTTTTATTTAATAATTTTTGTTCTGTTTTAAATGTATTATTAACCATATACGCCATATGTATTATTAACCAAGCGCAGAGAACTTGGATCCCGAAAGTACTATGGGCTGCGTAGCCGGTGTTGGCAATACGCCAAGCTTGGCCAAATCTCGGTCGAAAAATACTCAGTTTTTTATAAATTATCAACACTATAATTAATTAAAGTACAACATATTTTTATATAAAAACTTAATGGTTAAAAATACATTTAAAGAAAAATTATGAAACAAAAAAAATGTTTTTTTAATTATTTTTATTTACAAAAACTTTTTTTAAGAACTTTAAATGCTGTTTAATAGATAATTAAATTTTAATGTGATATATTTACTTTTACCTTTCCCCCCTTCCCACTATTAAACCAGGTTAGAGCACATCTAAGATAATATTTTGAGATTCGCAGGTGCAATTTTATTCTTTTCGGAGGTATATTTGGAGGGTTTTTTTTAAATGCATTATATCAAAGTAATAGCCATCCTACAAATGGTTGAAAATTTATAGGCATGTTCCCATATCGATCGAAATTCAATACGAAATCGAACTGCCATTTTCCCACATTCGATTTGTCGTTTTCAAATCCGATTCTGTATGTTCGAATCGAACTGAGTCATTATTTGGTTCCGATCCCGACGCTTTTCTATCGAATTCAAACCGGTGACAAAATGAGTCGTGAATTTGATTTCGATATGAATTTGGATTCAAATTTAATGAAACGTAAACCTCTAAGAGCGAATTACGCTTCATTTCAGCATTAGAAAATTGTCCACGTCTTTCGATCTTCTTGTTTATAAGCCGTGGACATGCTATGTAATTGTTGATTATGGTCTGAAATCGTCATAAGGTTTTATGAAATACGAAGATCTGGAAATGTTCTCTCATTTCTCAAAAATAAATAAGAACATTTGCGTAAAATCTGTCACAATGACAATTGAAAATATAAATTGTTCAACGATTCAATATTGTATGAAAATCATGAACTTGAAATTAAAAATATTGGGATAAAGTTAGCAAATCGATCGAAATTAAGAACACGCTTTTTTTTAAGTACTACTCGCCCACACCGATGAAAATTATTTTTGGAAACGTTCTAAACATAAAACACTTATTTTTCTCACTTCAAGTTTTTTGTTTATCCCTAGGATGGGCAACTGGGCCTGATGAGGCCCATTTTGAGTTTAAACATGAATATTTTTTTTGTTTCTTTATTAATCGATCTGATATTCCATGACTTCTTGCCGCTATGCTTCCTGAGTACAAAAAAAAAATCGAGTCAATCGGATTTAGTTGGTAGAAGACAATTTTTTTTTTACTGTGTCAACATCGAAAGTTACCTACTGGGCCTGAGTAGGCCCAGTTCAAATATATGTGTCTTTAGCCTGATTTTATTGCGCTGATTTTATTAGCCTGATAGCTTGCACTTTCAAATTTGGTTAAGTTCGGTAAAAATATGATTGAGCCAAATTTTTTTCCCGATCCGATGGGGGTAAAACGTAGCGCATCGGCTCCAAAGTGGTCCAATTTTGGAAACTTTTCACATAAATCGTTCATAGCTTCTCCGGGAAGACTCGTAGAGGGGTCAAATGTATTACCAGGTCCTATTATTTTTCAACTCCCAATATTTCACCCATACATATCTACCCCCTATCTGCTCCCCTTCTAGGGGTCTCCATACAAAAACTCAAAAATTTATAAAAATCTAGAAAAAAAACCCCCGGCATGACTCGTAGAGGAGTCAAATGTATAACCAGGTCCAACCCCCGACATTCACCCATACATACCTACCCTTTATCTGCCCCCCTTCTGGGTGTCCCCATACAAAAAACTCATCAAAATGGGATTTCATGTATTAAATACTGCTATTGACGCTATGAAAGATATACCAAAAAGTTATATAAAAGCTAGACCATTTGGTTCTTCTCGCTTGTTGAAAATTGTTTCTTGTAATTGGCGATGACTAATAATAAATCTTGAAACTCCTCTTCATTCCGGTAGAGACTCTCGTTTTAGTCTTGGACCATCTTCACTCCTCTTTCTGTCGTATCGTTCACCACTCTTAACTTCTGGACTATTTTTACAGCTTCTTTGTAGTCGTCGAGCTCATCCCAAACGGTTGGAAGTTGATTTAAAAAATCTTGAGATAACTGTGACGAAATCGCTTAATTCGGTTTCATGAAATCGTCGTTAACGTCTTTGAGTTTCTTTGTTCGTTTTTTTACGCTGCTGTGTCTGATTACATTAACTGCAGGATCAGGTGTCTTTACATAGCACACTTAGAACACATGCTATATGAAATGACTGTTCTCCGAATTTATAGTGTAGTCCGAATTTATAGTTTTATTTCATTTTCTTATACATACTTCTGCATATTTAGATTAATAAATAAAATTAAAAAAAAATATTTTTTTACTATCATCCTTTCATATTATCCTTTTCGGGAGGACTAACTATGCACAAATATATGCCAAAAATATATACAATATATAAGAGAACATATATAAGATATCGTACATATCTACGAAATAGCATGCAATAAAAGGTACAACCTCTCGATTTATTCGCATGGGCCTCTTCAGGCCCAGTAGGTTATGTTAGCGCCTCCGAGTGTGTTGCCCATCCTACGGTTAAATACCATCGAGTGACTGAGGATAGGATACACACAGACGATGATACGATTCCCAGCGTGAAGAAATGGCCAACACCATCGAGTTTGCACGACCTGCGTAGTTTCCTAGCCTTGTGCAAGCGAGAAGAACCAAATGGTCTAACTTTTATATAACTTTTTGGTATATCTTTCATAGCGTCAATAGCAGTATTTAATACATGAAATCCCATTTTGATGAGTTTTTTGTATGGGGACACCCAGAAGGGGGGCAGATAAAGGGTAGGTATGTATGGGTGAATGTCGGGGGTTGGAAAAATTTGGACCTGGTTATACATTTGACTCCTCTACGAGTCATGCCGGGGGTTTTTTTCTAGATTTTTATAAATTTTTGAGTTTTTGTATGGAGACCCCTAGAAGGGGAGCAGATAGGGGGTAGATATGTATGGGTGAAATATTGGGAGTTGAAAAATAATAGATCCTGGTAATACATTTGACCCCTCTACGAGTCTTCCCGGAGAAGCTATGAACGATTTATGTGAAAAGTTTCCAAAATTGGACCACTTTGGGGACGATGCGCTACGTTTTACCCCATCGGATCGGGAAAAAAATTTGGCTCAATCATTCTTTTACCGAACCTAACTAAATTTGGAAGTGCAAGCTATTAATATCTAAATAACGAGCACTAAAATTAGGCTAAAGACACATATATGTGGACTTTCAATGTTGACACAGTAAAAAAAAAATTTCTTCTACCAACTAAACCCGATTGACTCGATTTTTTTTTTCTGTACTCAGGAAGCATAGCGGCAAGAAGTCATGGAATATCAGATCGATTAATAAAGAAACAAACAAAATATTCATGTTTAAACTCAAAATGGGCCCATCCTAGGGTTAAATTGCTTCTGGACCAAGGAACATTTCTTGGTTCTCAACATCAACCCTGCGGCGTCTATTCATTTAAAGACTTCTTCCAAGTTCTTTATGTGATTGTCGAAAGTCTTCTCATTACGATGATGTCATCGAGATACACTCCAGTGCAGTCCCTTCAGAACTCGGTCCATCAACCTTTCAAATGTGGCAGGCGCATTACGTAGTCCAAATGGCATCAACACGAGCATCACATCACATCCTGCCCCTTGCAGCTTACTCGTTTTAGTTTAACGAGGGCATTGATGTTGTTTGTTCGCCTCTCGTCCGTGCTTGATTTTAGGATCTAGAAGGTGATTGCGATCTGGAACATTTTCGTGTCTTTTTACCATCGCGAGCCATACGGCCTACCTTATTGTAACCATTTCCGTTGAAGACTCCCACGTCACGTCTTTCTTCCTGGGAGTTGTAAAATTCAATTTTTGATTGATTTAATTCAACAACGTAATCACTTTCAAAAGTTATTTGTCACCAAAGCGGTTGCTACCGTCTTACTGAATGTTTCCTTCGGGGACCAAATAAAAGTACGACCCTTGTATCAATGTTGCGTATACCATCCGCAAATGCCTCTATTTTGCACTTTTCAATGTACGCTAGTGTATGCTAGTCGCTCTATCTCTGCTGCACGTGTTTTTCCATAAAAAGTAGAAGGCTGGATTTTATCACCACTATTACTACACCATTTTTAAGCTGAGGAGACAATAATAGTGGCTGATTGTTCACGTGCAATTCAGCACAGCTCAGCTTCCCTACAAGATATTCGAGCTGAATAATGGAATCCATGTATTATTGACAATTTATTATTACATATTAAATATTTAAATATATTATATTTATCACAAAAACACATAATTTTTCGAAACAATTTTACTTTGATCTTTGACCTTACTTTATGGCCAACTTTTTATTGTTGTTGGAATGTACACTGAAAACACTATCTTTTGACATATAAATTATAGTATTTGGCGCTGGGTGTGGTAAAGTAAAATTATGCCAATTTTTGCCGATTTTGGTCTTTTTTCTGAAGTCTGCTTGAAAATGGTGTAGAACCATATTAGACCTCGACAGCAAACTGTTTATTTTCAACCTACGTAAATCGTTCGCTTTTTTTTCATCTATGCTTTTCTCGAATTTTTCTACCCTCTAATTTGTCTCGAGTTTTACAAAATGATTTTCCAATGTCAGTTTTTAGACTGACTTTTAATTCATAAATTTTACCTTCCTTACGTGTAGGCTGTTCTTCCATTTCAGCCTTCTGATGTGTTACATGTTCTTCCATTTGCATGTTGTTCTAACTTTTATTCAATACTTGCTTGTTGACGATCCCCATTTTCTTACAATTTGGCTTCCTGACGCGAAGCATTTTGTTCCAATTTGGCTTGAATACCAGCATTTTGCTGTACAACATTTTCCTTCAAACTTACAATTGCAGCAATTCATGCTTGGTCTTAGATCATCTTCATCTCTTGGATCATTGACACTAGCGATTTCGTATTAGAAGTTATGCACATTTAAATTAACACCACGCTGTTCCAATGCCTCTCAAAGGAACTGCTGTGATTCCGCCTTGGCACATACAACATTGTTATTTAACACTCTAATTTGAACAACTATTTACAACAGTCTTGGTTCCCTTTAGCCCTTTATTCAGACTGCGTGTCACTATCGCTTAGATGATTATTCTAGAGCTATCGCGATCCTTTGCACGAAACGTCACTCTGTCTATGCTCAGAGCCGTCGTCGTTAGAACAAATTACAGAGGAAATGCTATTCGTGTACACTTGTTTTCGTATTCGTATTCGTGTTTGTGCTGCATTCGCTCTTCGCCTCCTACGCTCATGTAAGTTTCCTCTGTACTCTTCACTCCTATTGCGTATACGGCGCTCTCTACTCTGCACTTACCGTAGCGACCATAAAAAATGGAACGACTCCATAGTGTCGAGTTAATCAGTCATACCTTAAATAATTTTAACTAAACCCTCTCAACCTCAACAACCCTCTCGCCAGTATTATTAGATACCCCTCACCGTTGTTGTCTAGCAATTTTACTGCATTTTCACTATTCTAAGTCTTCCTATAAATTTCGTGAGAAAAAAAAATGCATCTCCATTTAAATTTATTAATTTTCATGTCTGTGGTAATAAAATACTTAATCAAAGTTCATATTTTGCCGAATAATATTGTTTTTGATTATTTCGCACTGTCTTAAAGGCATGCGACCAACTAAATTTGTCACTTGTTCCATAGATATCAGTCTCCATTCTGTATCCATGATTTTTTGCAAATCCTTCAAAAATTTATAGAATCTTTTATCACAATTTCACAACCTATAAGTTCTCACAAGTTTTTTATGTCGTGGAGATCGGGGATCTTGGTTATAAACTCCAAAACTTCCACAGTATTGTCACTTATATTACCACCGCGACGGATGTGCTTGAGGTCATTATCATATTGAAAATTTCTGTCAGCTTCCAATTTTTCTTAAAGATGGACATCATATTTTCATCGAGGATTCGAAAATACATATTGGTAAACATTTTTAAAAATAATTTGTAAAGGTTATCCACTTTTATATAAAAGTATGCAGCTACCAACAAAAGTATTAAGAAAAACATGGTTGTTTCAGAACATTGTGTTTTTTTTACCGACATTATTATTGGATAACTGGTTTTAGGATTGGATTTTGGTATTTTATGAAAATTGCTGTTTAAGAGATCAGTGAACATAATTCAAACATTGTTTAATTGCGATTGTTCAATAACTAGACAACAAGGGTAAGGGGTATCTGATTATACTGGTAAAATTTGAGAGGGTTTAGTCAACAATTGTTTAAAATTTTACTGATTAACTCGACATTATGGAGTCGTTGCATTTTTTATGCTCGCTACTGTATATTTCTCTTTGGATGACTCGTACTTAGTAACTCTTTCTATGCCCTAATGCTCTTTAACTATTGGCGATCTCTGTTATCACATGCTGCGAATATGTTGCCAAGAGCTATTATTTGAGCCAAACCTGGTGTGAGGCTATGCTTTTTGATCTTCATAACAATATAATATGTTCTATTA
Organism: Coelopa frigida; assembly: GCA_017309665.1. Classification (NCBI taxonomy): domain Eukaryota; kingdom Metazoa; phylum Arthropoda; class Insecta; order Diptera; family Coelopidae; genus Coelopa; species Coelopa frigida. The sequence goes on from JAFDUT010000020.1 coordinate 48,524, forward strand.
TTAATTTAATGCCTTGAATACGAACGGTCGAGTATCTTACAAGAATATTCAACATGCACACAGTGTCGTTAAAAAACTTCTCTAGGTATTTTATCTTATATATAAAAATGAAACTGAAAAAATGTATGTTCCGAATGGGCTGCCAAATCGTTTGTACGATCTTTATGAAATTACAGCATATTCCATAACACTGACACGAGATCAAAATACGATATTTTAAGAAATTTTAAATAATTTTGTAACAAATTCAATAATTTAATAGCATTCTCTCATAACCGGACGTCGAACATACATTGTAATATAATTTGACATTTTAACAAAATTCCGAAAAATGTAAAGAAACTCCTGGAATCCAGAGCCTTTAAAAATTTACTTCTTGATTTTTTGAGCTATCATACATTGGTAGCCAGGCAAACTGGGGCTGAGTAGCAGCCCAAGTGCGCTAGTAAGGTAAAAATGTAAGCTATTTTTAGTGATAATAACGAATATTACATTCTTAAATTAAACTATGTACAAATATAATTTTTCCTGTAGATCGAATCATTGCAACTAAATGAGTGACAACAGAGGAACAAGAGTTTATGTTGGTAATCTCACCGACAAAGTCAAAAAAGAAGATTTGGAAGGGGAATTCACAAAATATGGAAAACTAAATTCGGTTTGGGTTGCTTTCAATCCACCTGGCTTTGCTTTTGTTGAATTTGAGAATCGCGATGATGCTGAAAAAGCTTGTGATAATATGAATGGATCAGAAATATTAGGATCACAGTTGCGGGTTGAGATTTCAAAGGGACGACCTCGCCAAGGACGTCGTGGCGGTGGACGAGACATTCGGCGACAATTTGGCAGCTTTGGAGGACCCCGCAGTAATAGTAGCGCATTTCGTCCATCCCGTGGATCAGGAAATCGTTATAGTCAGGATATTAACTATACCAACAGCAGTCGTCGAGCTTACAGTGGTGGAAGAGATGACGGCGGAAGTTTTGATGTAAATCGAAGAGATGGTTATGGCGGAAGTCGGGATATTGGTCGTCAATATAGTAGTGGGTTTGGAGCTGGTGGACGAGCTGGAGGAAATCCAGCAACTGGTCGTTTTAGATCTCGGTCTCCCGTGGGAAATCGCCGTTTTTAATGAAGAGATTATTTATTTACGAAATTTTTATAAATTTTAATTGTAATATGGATCAATAAACATGTATTATCAGTATATTGTTGTTATAGTATATTCTTAATTTATTGCTTGGATGGAAATTTATAATTATGCATATTCTCATTTGGTCAAAGGTCAACAAATTAAAGGTAATTTAATGGAGTTTTGTAGTTCAGTTTATTTCTATAGACCGACGGGCATCGCTATGAGTTCCGGTCCTCGAAATTTGTTGCATGTTTGTTTTAAACAGTGAGATGTGCATACTTAAAATTTTGAATTATAATTTTAGGGCCTCTTTTTTCACTCGCAGTTAAATTCCTTAAATGGCCAATAGTTTTAAATTACATTTATAAATAACAGCCCAATTAATATCTACATTTAAAAATTGGCTTTGTTCATCGCAAATTAAGTTTATTCCTGAACCATTTAAATTTAAACCCCAGTTAAGAATTTCCCTGGGATATTTGCTCTAATTGTCAAAATATATAAAAATTATTTCAAAATTAGAAGGAAAAATGTCAAAGTATATTTAAATTATTTCCAATTCTGACTGAAAACAGCTGTTATTATGACATATGCTTCAGAGAAACAGAAAACCACCTCTAAAATGTACAGAGAGAATTCGTATGAAATGAATGAAACTCTCCGAGAGTTTTCGATAACAAAATGCACTATTTGAACTGCTGAAGTTCACGATCTTGGCCAACATCGCCATCTTTTGAATTCAGTTCCTTGTCGTAAGCATCCATTCTCGCTTACAATATATCGCAATTAAAGCCATATGTCAGCTAACTGGAGAATCTCCATTTAACACTAGATTTCCCAAGCAAGTCTTTTTGACTGCTTTTTAATTTCTATTAGAAAAAAATGTATGTAAAATGTCATGTTTTGTCAATGTTTTTAAAACTTTGTTTTTTGGTTTTTTTCGATTGTCGTCACTTAATAATTCGTAAAGATGTAATAAATTGTCGATACTTGATGAGTTGCAATTGCTCAATAAGCGAAACTAGTACGTGTTATTCGAATCATTAGGGGTATTCAGACTCAGTCTCGTAGGCTCGTAGGAGCGTAGAATACGTGCAAATTTGGGAACAATTTTACTTTACCACACCCACGTCAAAAAAAAAATTTGTTTTTTCGTTTAAAATCCATTAGAACCCAAAAGTTACTATTCAATGTATAATTTCAGTACAAATATCCATTTTAAAATCGCAGTTATCTAATATAAATGGTAAATTAGATATGTAAACAAAGAGTAAGGTATATATAATGTACTACCGTTATAAAGGTAATTGAATCAGCTTACAGAAAATATATATAAAAGATATGGTTTATAACGTAAAAAAAATTAAAAAAAATTATTTAACCTAAAAAATAATTAATTTTTTTTGTTTTTTGATATTATTATTTACTAATAATTCTTTTTTTAAAAACTAAAAATGCAGTTTAGTAGTATTTTTAATTACCTTTAATTTGATCTATTATATTAACCGATCGGTTAACATATGTGGTGGCTATTTGAAAAAACCATTCATTTGAACTGTGACCTCACTTTAAGGCCAAACCAAATGAGTCCGCCGCTATATTTTGTTGTTGTAATTTTTCGTTATTTTGGCCCGGTGTTGGACATACTTGAGGGTTAAAACCCAAGTTAAGATCCAAGTTACTTCTGCGTGTGGCGGCCTTTGGCCGCGCTTAGGGGTTTTAACCCTCAAGTATGTCCAACACCGGCTACGCTGTCCAATAGTACTCCCGGTATCAAAGTTCCTTCTGCGTGTGGCGGACTTCGGCCGCGCTTATGGGTTTTAACCCTCAAGTATGTCCAACACCGGCTACGCGGTCCAATAATACTCCCGGGATCCAAGTTCCTTCTGTGTGTGGCGGCCTTCGGCCGCGCTTAGGGGTTTTAACCCTCAAGTATGTCCAATACCGGCTACGCGGTTCAATAGTACTCCCGGTATCCCAGTTTCTTCTGCGTGTGGCGGCCTTCGTCCGCGTTTAGGGGTTTTCACCCTCAAGTATGTCCAACACCGGCTACGCGGTCCAATAGTACTCCCGGTATCCAAGTTCCTTCTGCGTGTGGCGGCCTTCGGCCGCGCTTAAGGGTTTTAACCCTCAAGTATGTCCAACACCGGCTACGCGGTCCAATAGTACTTTCGGGATCCATGTCCTTTCTGCGTGTGTATCAAAGTATCTTCATAAAGTAGATACTTGGAACCCAAAAGTTACTATTCAATGTATAATTTCAGTACAAATATCCATTTTATAGTCGGAATAAACTAATATAAATGGTAAATTAGATATGTAAACAAAGAGTAAGGTATATATAATGTACTACCGTTTTAAAGGTAATTGAATCAGCTTTCAGAAAATATATCTTTGGACTTTTGACAAAACAACTTAAGTCGAGATAAGATAATTTACAAAATTTTGTTTATCATATTAATTTATATTATTAATATTTAATATATAACAATATTTGGAAAAAATCAAAATAGGCGACACATTTTTACTATAATACAATATTTTTACATATATTTAAATAAAAAAATTAGTGTACACTTTATTTTTTATTATTCGCTCTCCTCAAGAATTTTAATATCAGACATAAGTTGTTTTGTCAAAAGTCCACAGATATATAAAAGATATGGTTTATAACGTAAAAAAAACTTAAAAAAAATTATTTAACCTAAAAAATATATATATTTTTTTTTTGTTTTTTGGTATTATTTTTATTATTAATAACTTTTTTTAAAAAACCAAAAATGTAGTATTTTTAATTACCTTTAATTTGCTATAAGTTATTGCCCAATCGGTTAACATTTGTGGATTTGGTGGATATTTCAAAAAGTCATTAATTTGACCTTTGACCTCACTTTATGGCCAAACCAAATGAGTCCGCCCCAACCTTTTTTTTGGTTGGAATGTACACTGAAAACACTATCATTTGACATATAAATTATTGGATTTGGCACTGGGTGTGGTAAAGTAAAATTATGCCCAAATTTGTTTTTGTAATCTACGATTCTACGAATCTACGATTCCACGCTCGTACGCGATTTGTACCTCTCGTAGAACGCGTAGAATCAATTTTGTAAATGTTGCCAACCATTGCAGTGAAAACAAAACATAAATATTTTTGCAAAAAAGTGAAAAAATTGTAAACAAAACAACTAACAATTGTACATAAAAATATTATAAAGTATTATATTATTATTATTATATTATTATTATTATATTATTCCATTAAAAATTTCGAATTTTTGTGAAAAAATTGTCCGATAGTACTATTTTTGTGTCGCAAAATTTCGATTCATCTGAGAAAAACAATGTAGTGGCAACATTCTTCAATTTGTCATTCAATTATAATTTCTTGAATCCGAAAATTTAATAAATTCATTCATATTCATATAAAACATCATGCATTTTGGAAAATAAAACTATTTGTGTCTAAATAATTATGTTATAGCGTGCGAAGAGAAGAAATATGAGCAACTAATAAAACGATTGAACAATGAAATGAATGAATGAAAGGGATTTTTCACACTAAAGTTGGATTAACTTTTATATAAAATGAGAAAATTTGTGTGCGAGGTTCACACATTTTAATTATAATTTTTAGAATTATACTAACAACATTTTTTTTAATATATTTATGCATAAAAAATCATAAATTATTATAACATTTCTCAAAAACGGGCAATCTGTTCAAAAATATGCAACACCTCTCCAAATCACAGTACGCCGTCTGATCAGGTGTTCAGACATGTCGAGAGTACGAGACTTACGAGTACGAGCCTACGAGACTGAGTCTGAATACCCCTATTAGAAATGTCGAATGAAGTGTAAATAATATTAGAAATATAAAAAAATAATATTTAACCAATTTCTTTACACATTAGTTATTCTTTTACAAGGCAGTCATTTTGACTGATTTTGGGCAATTAGGTATATACAAAGTGTCGGTCTTTCTAGTGTAAAAACCTTAAATGGAAGTGAACAAAACGGATTTTTCAAATTTCCCATTTAAATTGCGAAGTTAACTTTAACTGGGAGTGAGCAAAACGGCGCTAAACAATTCAAAATTTTAAATATGCACCTCTCACCATTTAACCCTCAAAGATTCTTTTTATACGCGCGCATAAAATTTGTTCTTTCTTTATGAGATATAGGATATTAGAAATGCCTGTGGAAATCTGGACCAAGCCGCAAACAATTTTTTTTCGTACTCTATTCGAATCAATTAGCTATAGATGACACAACTCACTAATTTTGTTTATAAACAAGAATATGTTTATATATGTTTATGTAAATAAACATATACTTACATATAAATCGGATGAAAAAAAGACTAAATAATCTTTTTTAGATTAATTTCTCAACCTTGAAATCAGCTTTTAAGCAACAAAAGTAAAAAAAAATATCTGTGAAGATAAATATTTTGGAAACTCCATATATTGGACTTTTTTACACGCAAAAAGCAAGTTGCCCAGTGTTTGAATGGAACTTTAAAAAATGAACTTTATTCCAGATTTACTGATGCTATCGAGGTCTGGTTTTTTGCGAATTATATAAAGTTCGTTGTATATATGTACATTCGTGGGATCTTAATTTTTTTAAATTTTAATTATAATAACTAAATAACTCCGCATAAAGAAAGAAGAGAACAATATGTGTTTTTTTTTCAGGGACCAGTGAGGGTTAAAAAGACATACTATGTTCACACTAAAATTCCGTATAAAATGCGAAACTCGTCTCTTTTTGTGAATTGAAATGTCAAAAATATAAACAGAAATATTAAAAAAAGTAAAAAAACAATGAATCATTTTATTCGATCAAGAATTTATGGAACAGTGTAGCGATTATAGGATTTTATCGCCTCCATTTCTGTTGTCTAAAATAGCAAAACGTCACCCTGTCTATGCTCAGAGCCGTCGTCGTTAGAACAAATTACACTAACAATTATACAGGAAATGCTATTCGTGTACTCTTGTTTTCGTATTTGTCTTTGTGCTGCATTCGCTCTTCGCTGTGTAATTGTTTTTGCCTCCTACGCTCATGTACGTTTCGTCTGTACTCTTCACTCCTATTGCGTATAAGTCGCTCTCTTCTCTACGTACGTTCTATGCTCTGCACTTAAAAAATGTAACGACTCCATAGTGTCGAGTTAATCAGTCATACCTTAAATAATTTTAACTAAACCCTCTCAACCTCAACAACCCTCTCGCCAGTATTATTAGATACCCCTCACCGTTGTTGTCTAGCAATTTTACTGCATTTCCATATTCTAAGTCTTCCTATAAAAAAATATGTGGAAGTGTCTCAAAAATTTTGTGAGAAAAATGCATCTCCATTTAAATTTATTATTTTCGTGTCTGTGGTAATAAAATACTTAATCAAAGTTCATATTTTGCCGAATAATATTGTTTTTGATTATTTCGCACTGTCTTAAAAGCATGCGACCAACTAAATTTGTCACTTTTTCCATAGATATCAGTCTCCATTCTGTATCCATGATTTTTTGCAAATCCTTCAAAAATTTATAGAATCTTTTATCACAATTTCACAACCTATAAGTTCTCACAAGTTTTTTATGTCGTGGAGATCGGGGATCTTGGTTATAAACTCCAAAACTTCCACAGTATTGTCACTTATATTACCACCGCGACGGATGTGCTTGAGGTCATTATCATATTGAAAATTTCTGTCAGCTTCCAATTTTTCTTAAAGATGGACATTATATTTTCATCGGGGATTCGAATTTGTAATGGTAATCCACTTTTATATAAAAGTATGCAGCTACCAACAAAAGTATTAAGAAAAACATGGTTGTTTCAGAACATTGTGTTTTTTTACCGACATTATTATTGGATAACTGGTTTGGATTTTGGTATTTTGGTGAAAATTGCTGTTTAAGTGATCAGTGAACATAATTCAAACATTGTTTAATTGCGATTGTTCAATAACTAGACAGAGGGTTTAGTCAACATTTCTTTAAGATATTACTGATTAACTCGACATTATGGAGTCGTTGCATTTTGTCTGCTCGCTACTGTATATTTCTCTTCGGATGACTCGTACTTAGTAACACTTTCTATGCCCTAATGCGCTTTAACTATTGGCAATCTCTGTTATCACATGCTGCGAATATGTATTTCTCTTCGGATATTGGCGATCTCTGTTATCACATGCTGCGAATATGTTGACACGAGCTAGTATTTGAGCCAAACCTGGGGTGAGGTTATGCTTTTTGATCTTCATAACAATATGAATATGTTCTATTATTAATTTAATGACTTGAAAAAAAAAGGTCGAGTACCTTACAAGAATATTCAACATGCACACAGAGTCGTTAAAAAACTTCTCTAGGTATTTTATCTTATATATAAAAATGAAACTGAAAAAATGTATGTTCCGAATGGGCTGCCAAATCGTTTGTACGATCTTTATGAGATTACAGCATATTCCATAACACTGACACGAGATCAAAATACGATATTTTAAGAAATTTTAAATAATTTTGTAACAAATTCAATAATTTAATAGCATTCTCTCATAACCGGACGTCGAACATACATTGTAATATAATTTGACATTTTAACAAAATTCCTAAAAATGTAAAGAAACTCCGGGAATCCAGAGCCTTTAAAAATTTACTTCTTGATTTTTTGAGCTATCATACATTGGTAGCCAGGCAAACTGGGGCTGAGTAGCAGCCCCGGTTCGCTAGTAAGGTACAAATGTAAGTTATTTTTAGTGATTATAACGAATATTACATTCTTAATTTAAACTATGTACAAATATAATTTTTCCTGTAGAATCGAATCATTGCAACTAAATGAGTGACAACAGAGGAACAAGAGTTTATGTTGGTACTCTCACCGACAAAGATAAAAAAGAAGATTTGGAAGGGGAATTCACATATACAATACAATATGAAAAACTTAATTCGGTTTGGGTTGCTTTTAATCCACCTGGCTTTGCTTTTGTTGAATTTGAGAATCGCGATGATACTGAAAAAGCTTGTGATAATATGGATCAGAAATATTAGGATCACAGTTGCGGGTTGAGATTTCAAAGGGACGACCTCGCCAAGGACGTCGTGGAGGTGGACGCGACTTTCGGCCTCAATTTGGCAGCTTTGGAGGACCCCGCAGTAATAGTAGCGTATTTCGTCCATCCCGTGGATCAGGAAATCGTTATAGTCAGGATATTAACTATACCAACAGCAGTCGTCGAGATAAAGATGGTGGAAGAGATGACGGCGGAATTTTTGATGTAAATCGAAGAGATGGTTTTGGCGGAAGTCGGGATATTGGTCGTCAATATAGTAGTGGGTTTGGAGCTGGTGGACGAGCTGGAGGAAATTATTATTAATTATTATTAATAACTTTTTTTAAAAAACCAAAAATGTAGTATTTTTAATTACCTTTAATTTGCTATAAGTTATTGCCCAATCGGTTAACATTTGTGGATTTGGTGGCTATTTCAAAAAGTCATTAATTTGACCTTTGACCTCACTTTATGGCCAAACCAAATGAGTCCGCCCCAACCTTTTTTTTTGGTTGGAATGTACACTGAAAACACTATCATTTGACATATAAATTATTGGATTTGGCACTGGGTGTGGTAAAGTAAAATTATGCCCAAATTTGTTTTTGTAATCTACGATTCTACGAATCTACGATTCCACGCTCGTACGCGATTTGTACCTCTCGTAGAACGCGTAGAATCAATTTTGTAAATGTTGCCAACCATTGCAGTGAAAACAAAACATAAATATTTTTGCAAAAAAGTGAAAAAATTGTAAACAAAACAACTAACAATTGTACATAAAAATATTATAAAGTATTATATTATTATTATATTATTATTATATTATTATTATTATATTATTCCATTAAAAATTTCGAATTTTTGTGAAAAAATTGTCCGATAGTACTATTTTTGTGTCGCAAAATTTCGATTCATCTGAGAAAAACAATGTAGTGGCAACATTCTTCAATTTGTCATTCAATTATAATTTCTTGAATCCGAAAATTTAATAAATTCATTCATATTCATATAAAACATCATGCATTTTGGAAAATAAAACTATTTGTGTCTAAATAATTATGTTATAGCGTGCGAAGAGAAGAAATATGAGCAACTAATAAAACGATTGAACAATGAAATGAATGAATGAAAGGGATTTTTCACACTAAAGTTGGATTAACTTTTATATAAAATGAGAAAATTTGTGTGCGAGGTTCACACATTTTAATTATAATTTTTAGAATTATACTAACAACATTTTTTTTAATATATTTATGCATAAAAAATCATAAATTATTATAACATTTCTCAAAAACGGGCAATCTGTTCAAAAATATGCAACACCTCTCCAAATCACAGTACGCCGTCTGATCAGGTGTTCAGACATGTCGAGAGTACGAGACTTACGAGTACGAGCCTACGAGACTGAGTCTGAATACCCCTATTAGAAATGTCGAATGAAGTGTAAATAATATTAGAAATATAAAAAAATAATATTTAACCAATTTCTTTACACATTAGTTATTCTTTTACAAGGCAGTCATTTTGACTGATTTTGGGCAATTAGGTATATACAAAGTGTCGGTCTTTCTAGTGTAAAAACCTTAAATGGAAGTGAACAAAACGGATTTTTCAAATTTCCCATTTAAATTGCGAAGTTAACTTTAACTGGGAGTGAGCAAAACGGCGCTAAACAATTCAAAATTTTAAATATGCACCTCTCACCGTTTAACCCTCAAAGATTCTTTTTATACGCGCGCATAAAATTTGTTCTTTCTTTATGAGATATAGGATATTAGAAATGCCTGTGGAAATCTGGACCAAGCCGCAAACAATTTTTTTTCGTACTCTATTCGAATCAATTAGCTATAGATGACACAACTCACTAATTTTGTTTATAAACAAGAATATGTTTATATATGTTTATGTAAATAAACATATACTTACATATAAATCGGATGAAAAAAAGACTAAATAATCTTTTTTAGATTAATTTCTCAGCCTTGAAATCAGCTTTTAAGCAACAAAAGTAAAAAAAAATATCTGTGAAGATAAATATTTTGGAAACTCCATATATTGGACATTTTTACACGCAAAAAGCAAGTTGCCCAGTGTTTGAATGGAACTTTAAAAAATGAACTTTATTCCAGATTTACTGATGCTATCGAGGTCTGGTTTTTTGCGAATTATATAAAGTTCGTTGTATATATGTACATTCGTGGGATCTTAATTTTTTTAAATTTTAATTATAATAACTAAATAACTCCGCATAAAGAAAGAAGAGAACAATATGTGTTTTTTTTTCAGGGACCAGTGAGGGTTAAAAAGACATACTATGTTCACACTAAAATTCCGTATAAAATGCGAAACTCGTCTCTTTTTGTGAATTGAAATGTCAAAAATATAAACAGAAATATTAAAAAAAGTAAAAAAACAATGAATCATTTTATTCGATCAAGAATTTATGGAACAGTGTAGCGATTATAGGATTTTATCGCCTCCATTTCTGTTGTCTAAAATAGCAAAAAGTCACCCTGTCTATGCTCAGAGCCGTCGTCGTTAGAACAAATTACACTAACAATTATACAGGAAATGCTATTCGTGTACTCTTGTTTTCGTATTTGTCTTTGTGCTGCATTCGCTCTTCGCTGTGTAATTGTTTTTGCCTCCTACGCTCATGTACGTTTCGTCTGTACTCTTCACTCCTATTGCGTATAAGTCGCTCTCTTCTCTACGTACGTTCTATGCTCTGCACTTAAAAAATGTAACGACTCCATAGTGTCGAGTTAATCAGTCATACCTTAAATAATTTTAACTAAACCCTCTCAACCTCAACAACCCTCTCGCCAGTATTATTAGATACCCCTCACCGTTGTTGTCTAGCAATTTTACTGCATTTTCACTATTCTAAGTCTTCCTATAAAAAAATATGTGGAAGTGTCTTTTGTGAGAAAAATGCATCTCCATTTAAATTTATTATTTTCGTGTCTGTGGTAATAAAATACTTAATCAAAGTTCATATTTTGCCGAATAATATTGTTTTTGATTATTTCGCACTGTCTTAAAGGCATGCGACCAACTAAATTTGTCACTTTTTCCATAGATATCAGTCTCCATTCTGTATCCATGATTTTTTGCAAATCCTTCAAAAATGTATAGAATCTTTTATCACAATTTCACAACCTATAAGTTATCACAAGTTTTTTATGTCGTGGAGATCGGGGATCTTGGTTATAAACTCCAAAACTTCCACAGTATTGTCACTTATATTACCACCGCGACGGATGTGCTTGAGGTCATTATCATATTGAAAATTTCTGTCAGCTTCCAATTTTTCTTAAAGATGGACATTATATTTTCATCGGGGATTCGAATTTGTAATGGTAATCCACTTTTATATAAAAGTATGCAGCTACCAACAAAAGTATTAAGAAAAACATGGTTGTTTCAGAACATTGTGTTTTTTTACCGACATTATTATTGGATAACTGGTTTGGATTTTGGTATTTTGGTGAAAATTGCTGTTTAAGTGATCAGTGAACATAATTCAAACATTGTTTAATTGCGATTGTTCAATAACTAGACAGAGGGTTTAGTCAACATTTCTTTAAGATATTACTGATTAACTCGACATTATGGAGTCGTTGCATTTTGTCTGCTCGCTACTGTATATTTCTCTTCGGATGACTCGTACTTAGTAACACTTTCTATGCCCTAATGCGCTTTAACTATTGGCAATCTCTGTTATCACATGCTGCGAATATGTATTTCTCTTCGGATATTGGCGATCTCTGTTATCACATGCTGCGAATATGTTGACACGAGCTAGTATTTGAGCCAAACCTGGGGTGAGGTTATGCTTTTTGATCTTCATAACAATATGAATATGTTCTATTATTAATTTAATGACTTGAAAAAAAAAGGTCGAGTACCTTACAAGAATATTCAACATGCACACAGAGTCGTTAAAAAACTTCTCTAGGTATTTTATCTTATATATAAAAATGAAACTGAAAAAATGTATGTTCCGAATGGGCTGCCAAATCGTTTGTCCGATCTTTATGAAATTACAGCATATTCCATAACACTGACACGAGATCAACATACGATATTTTAAGAAATTTTAAATAATTTTGTAACAAATTCAATAATTTAATAGCATTCTCTCATAACCGGACGTCGAACATACATTGTAATATAATTTGACATTTTAACAAAATTCCTAAAAATGTAAAGAAACTCCGGGAATCCAGAGCCTTTAAAAATTTACTTCTTGATTTTTTGAGCTATCATACATTGGTAGCCAGGCAAACTGGGGCTGAGTAGCAGCCCCGGTTCGCTAGTAAGGTACAAATGTAAGTTATTTTTAGTGATTATAACGATATTACATTCTTAATTTAAACTATGTACAAATATAATTTTTCCTGTAGAATCGAATCATTGCAACTAAATGAGTGACAACAGAGGAACAAGAGTTTATGTTGGTATTCTCACCGACAAAGATAAAAAAGAGAAGATTTGGAAGGGGAATTCACATATACAATACAATATGAAAAACTTAATTCGGTTTGGGTTGCTTTTAATCCACCTGGCTTTGCTTTTGTTGAATTTGAGAATCGCGATGATACTGAAAAAGCTTGTGATAATATGGATCAGAAATATTAGGATCACAGTTGCGGGTTGAGATTTCAAAGGGACGACCTCGCCAAGGACGTCGTGGAGGTGGACGCGACTTTCGGCCTCAATTTGGCAGCTTTGGAGGACCCCGCAGTAATAGTAGCGTATTTCGTCCATCCCGTGGATCAGGAAATCGTTATAGTCAGGATATTAACTATACCAACAGCAGTCGTCGAGCTTACAGTGGTGGAAGAGATGACGGCGGAATTTTTGATGTAAATCGAAGAGATGGTTTTGGCGGAAGTCGGGATATTGGTCGTCAATATAGTAGTGGGTTTGGAGCTGGTGGACGAGCTGGAGGAAATCCAGCAACTAGTCGTTTTAGATCTCGGTCTCCCGTGGGAAATCGCCGTTTTTAATGAAGAGATTATTTATTTACGGAATTTTTATAAATTTTAATTGTAATATGGATCAATAAACATGTATTGTGAGTATATTGTTGTTATAGTATATTCTTCATTTATTGCTTGGATGGAAATTTATAAATATGCATATTCTCATTTGGTCAAAGGTCAACAAATTAAAGGTAATTTAATGGAGTTTTGTAGTTCAGTTTATTTCTATAGACAGACGGGCATCGCTATGAGTTCCGGTCTCCGAAATTTGTTGCATGTTTGTTTTAAACGGTGAGTTATAATATTAAGGCCACTTTTTTCACTCGCAGTTAAATTCCTTAAATGGCCAATAGATTTAAATTACATTTATAAATAACAGCCCAATTAATATCTACATTTAAAAATTGGCTTTGTTCACCGCAAATTAAGTTTATTCCTGAACCATTAAAACTTAAACCCCAGTTAAGAAATTTCCTGGGATATTTGCTCTAATTGTCAAAATATATAAAAATTATTTCAAAATTAGAAGCAAAAATGTCAAAGTATATTTAAATTTTTTCCAATTCTGAATGAAAACAGCTGTTATTATGACATATGCTTCAGAGAAACAGAAACCCACCTCTAAAATGTACAGAGAGAATTCGTATGAAATGAATGAAACTCTCCGAGAGTTTTCGATAACAAAATGCACTATTTGAACTGCTGAAGTTCACGATCTTGGCCACAAAATGCTCCCTATTCATACTCCACATCGCCAACTTTTGAATTCAGTTCCTTGTCGTAAGCATCCATTCTCGTTTACAATTTTTATATTTTTCTATTTCAGAATAATTTTGTTGTTTTGTTATCATTAGGTAGTGATACATACATACATAAGGTGTTTATTGTATTTATTTTTCGTTCAAAATTTATGAAAGAATGAATGAAAGTCGAATGAAGTGTAAATAATATGAGATATATAAAAAAATAATATTTACCCATTTCTTTACACATTAGTTATTCTTTCACAAGGCAGTCTTTTTGACTGATTTTGGGCAATCTAGGTATATACAAAGTGTCGGTCTTTCTAGTGGTAAAAACTTTAAATGGGAGTGAACAAAACGGCCCTAAACAATTCAAAATTTGAAATATGCACACAGTTTTTTTCGTACTCTATTCGAATCAATTAGCTATAGATGACACAACTAAGTATATGTTTATGTAAATAACCATATACTAACATACTGATTGGATGAAAAAAAAAAAGACAAAATTATTTTTTTTTTTACTTTTAAACTAATTTCTCAGCTTTTAAGCAACAAAACTAAAAAAAAAGTAATTTAATGAAACAATATCTGTGAAAATAAATATTTTAAAAACTCCATATATTGGACTTTTTCACACGCAAAAAGCAAGTTGCACAGTGTTTGAATGGAACTAACGTTTGAATGGACTTTAATCCAGATTTACTGATGCTATCGAGGTCTGGTTTTTTGCGAATTATATAAAGTTCGTTGTCTATATGTACATTCTTGGGATCTTAATTTTTTCCAATTCTAATTATAATAACTAAATAACTCCGCATAAAGAAAGAAGAGAACAATATGTGGTGTTTTCAGGGACCAGTGATGGTTAAAAAGACATACTATGTTCACACTGAAATTCCGTTGAAAATTCGAAACTCGTCTTTGGTTATGTTACATTTATCATTGTGAATAACATTTTTGTGAATTGAAATGTCAAAAATATAAACGGAAATATTAAAAAGAGTAAAAAAACAATGAATCATTTTATTCGATCAAGAATTTATGGAACAGTGTAGCTTTCATAGGATTTTATCGCCTCCATTGCTGTTGTCTACAATAGCAAAATATATACGTGAGTCCCATATATTCTCGACAACGGCGATAATGATGACCTTCGAGCTAAAAACAAAAACCATTGGTTTTTTTTTGACAGTTCGAGATGTATAAAATTTTTATAATAAACACTATTGTACACAAAACCCGTATTTAACACGCGATACAGAAAAAGTATTTGATACAAAATGCAACTTAATTTCATGTCTAGATTGGGTAACAATTGTGAATTTCTGGTCGGCCCAAATTTTGAACTTTGACCCCAATTTTTTCCACAACCGGGGAAGATCACACCGAAATATTTTGGCGTTCTGTTATGTTATACCATATACCCTATGGGTAAGGGTATATTCATTTTGTCCTTCCGTTTGTAACACTCTGAAGGAGGGGTCGTAGGTATTGAAAAGTATATATATTCATGATCAGCGTCACCTCCTGAGTCAATTTAGATTTCAATTCAATTTCCGTCTGTCTGTAGAAATCAGTTTTTTGAATAAACTTGTTCCATTTTAGCTTCCTGGCGTGCAGCCTGTTTTACATTTTAGCCTCCAGACATACAGCATGTTGTTCTAACTTTTATTCAATACTTGCTTGTTGACGATCCCCATTTTGTTTCAATTTGGCTTGAATACCAGCATTTTGTGTACAACATTTTCCTTCAAACTTACAATTGCAGCAATTTATGCTTGGTGTTAGATCATCTTCATCTCTTGGATCATTGACGCTGTTCCAATGCCTCTCAATGGAACTGTTGTGATTCCGCCTTGGCACACACAGCATTGTTATTTAATACACTAATTTGAACAACTATTTACAACAGTCTCGGTTCTCTTCAGCCCTTTATACAGGCTGCGTGTCAATATCGCTTAGATGATCATTCTAGAGCTATCGCGATCCTTCTTTGCACGAAACGTCACCCTGTCTATGCTCAGAGCCGTCGTCGTTAGAACAAATTACACTAACAATTATACAGGAAATGCTATTCGTGTACTCTTGTTTTCGTATTTGTCTTTGTGCTGCATTCGCTCTTCGCTGTGTAATTGTTTTTGCCTCCTACGCTCATGTACGTTTCGTCTGTACTCTTCACTCCTATTGCGTATAAGTCGCTCTCTTCTCTACGTACGTTCTATGCTCTGCACTTAAAAAATGTAACGACTCCATAGTGTCGAGTTAATCAGTCATACCTTAAATAATTTTAACTAAACCCTCTCAACCTCAACAACCCTCTCGCCAGTATTATTAGATACCCCTCACCGTTGTTGTCTAGCAATTTTACTGCATTTTCACTATTCTAAGTCTTCCTATAAAAAAATATGTGGAAGTGTCTCAAAAATTTTGTGAGAAAAATGCATCTCCATTTAAATTTATTATTTTCGTGTCTGTGGTAATAAAATACTTAATCAAAGTTCATATTTTGCCGAATAATATTGTTTTTGATTATTTCGCACTGTCTTAAAGGCATGCGACCAACTAAATTTGTCACTTTTTCCATAGATATCAGTCTCCATTCTGTATCCATGATTTTTTGCAAATCCTTCAAAAATTTATAGAATCTTTTATCACAATTTCACAACCTATAAGTTCTCACAAGTTTTTTATGTCATGGAGATC
Organism: Coelopa frigida; assembly: GCA_017309665.1. Taxonomy (NCBI): domain Eukaryota; kingdom Metazoa; phylum Arthropoda; class Insecta; order Diptera; family Coelopidae; genus Coelopa; species Coelopa frigida. The sequence goes on from JAFDUT010000020.1 coordinate 65,170, forward strand.
GGGGATCTTGGTTATAAACTCCAAAACTTCCACGACCTCGCCAAGGACGTCGTGGCGGTGGACGAGACATTCGGCGACAATTTGGCAGCTTTGGAGGACCCCGCAGTAATAGTAGCGCATTTCGTCCATCCCGTGGATGAGGAAATCGTTATAGTCAGGATATTAACTATACCAACAGCAGTCGTCGAGCTTACAGTGGTGGAAGAGATGACGGCGGAAGTTTTGATGTAAATCGAAGAGATGGTTTTGGCGGAAGTCGGGATATTGGTCGTCAATATATTAGTGGGTTTGGAGCTGGTGGACGAACTGGAGGAAATCCAGCAACTGGTCGTTTTAGATCTCGGTCTCCCGTGGGAAATCGCCGTTTTTAATGAAGAGATTATTTATTTACGAAATTTTTATAAATTTTAATTGTAATATGGATCAATAAACATGTATTATCAGTATATTGTTGTTATAGTATATTCTTAATTTATTGCTTGGATGGAAATTTATAATTATGCATATTCTCATTTGGTCAAAGGTCAACAAATTAAAGGTAATTTAATGGAGTTTTGTAGTTCAGTTTATTTCTATAGACCGACGGCCATCGCTATGAGTTCCGGTCCTCGAAATTTGTTGCATGTTTGTTTTAAACAGTGAGATGTGCATACTTGAAATTTTGAATTATAATTTTAGGGCCTCTTTTTTCACTCGCAGTTAAATTCCTTAAATGGCCAATAGTTTTAAATTACATTTATAAATAACAGCCCAATTAATATCTACATTTAAAAATTGGCTTTGTTCATCGCAAATTAAGTTTATTCCTGAACCATTTAAATTTAAACCCCAGTTAAGAATCTCCCTGGGATATTTGCTCTAATTGTCAAAATATATAAAAATTATTTCAAAATTAGAAGGAAAAATGTCAAAGTATATTTAAATTATTTCCAATTCTGACTGAAAACAGCTGTTATTATGACATATGCTTCAGAGAAACAGAAAACCACCTCTAAAATGTACAGAGAGAATTCGTATGAAATGAATGAAACTCTCCGAGAGTTTTCGATAACAAAATGCACTATTTGAACTGCTGAAGTTCACGATCTTGGCCAACATCGCCAACTTTTGAATTCAGTTCCTTGTCGTAAGCATCCATTCTCGCTTACAATATATCGCAATTAAAGCCATATGTCAGCTAACTGGAGAATCTTCATTTAACACTAGATTTCCCAAGCAAGTCTTTTTGACTGCTTTTTAATTACTATTAGAAAAAAATGTATGTAAAATGTGATGTTTTGTCAATGTTTTTTAAAACTTTGTTTTTTGGTTTTTTTCGATTGTCGTCACTTAATAATTCGTAAAGATGTGATAAAGTGTCGATACTTGATGAGTTGCAATTGCTCAATAAGCGTGTACGTGTTATTCGAATCATTAGGGGTATTCAGACTCAGTCTCGTAGGCTCGTAGGAGCGTAGAATACGTGCAAATTTGGGAACAATTTTACTTTACCACACCCACGTCAAAAAAAAAAATTTGTTTTTTCGTTTAAAATCCATTAGAACCCAAAAGTTACTATTCAATGTATAATTTCAGTACAAATATCCATTTTAAAATCGCAGTAATCTAATATAAATGGTAAATTAGATATGTAAACAAAGAGTAAGGTATATATAATGTACTACCGTTATAAAGGTAATTGAATCAGCTTTCAGAAAATATATATAAAAGATATGGTTTATAACGTAAAAAAAATTAAAAAAAATTATTTAACCTAAAAAATAATTCATTTTTTTTGTTTTTTGATATTATTTTTTTACTAATAATTCTTTTTTTAAAAACTAAAAATGCAGTTTAGTAGTATTTTTAATTACCTTTAATTTGATCTATTATATTAACCGATCGGTTAACATATGTGGTGGCTATTTGAAAAAACCATTCATTTGAACTGTGACCTCACTTTAAGGCCAAACCAAATGAGTCCGCCGCTATATTTTGTTGTTGTAATTTTTCGTTATTTTGGCCCGGTGTTGGACATACTTGAGGGTTAAAACCCAAGTTAAGATCCAAGTTACTTCTGCGTGTGGCGGCCTTCGGCCGCGCTTAGGGGTTTTAACCCTCAAGTATGTCCAACACCGGCTACGCTGTCCAATAGTACTCCCGGTATCAAAGTTCCTTCTGCGTGTGGCGGACTTCGGCCGCGCTTATGGGTTTTAACCCTCAAGTATGTCCAACACCGGCTACGCGGTCCAATAGTACTCCCGGGATCCAAGTTACTTCTGCGTGTGGCGGCCTTCGTCCGCGTTTAGGGGTTTTAACCCTCAAGTATGTCCAACACCGGCTACGTGGTCCTATAGTACTTTCGGGATCCATGTCCTTTCTGCGTGTGTATCAAAGTATCTTCATAAAGTAGATACTTGGAACCCAAAAGTTACTATTCAATGTATAATTTCAGTACAAATATCCATTTTATAGTCGCAGTAAACTAATATAAATGGTAAATTAGATATGTAAACAAAGAGTAAGGTATATATAATGTACTACCGTTTTAAAGGTAATTGAATCAGCTTTCAGAAAATATATCTTTGGACTTTTGACAAAACAACTTAAGTCGAGATATTTAATTTACAAAATTTTGTTTATCATATTAATTTATATTATTAATATTTAATATATAACAATATTTGGAAAAAATCACATTTGTACTATAATACAATATTTTTACTTATATTTAAATAAAAAAATTAGTGTACACTTTATTTTTTATTATTCGCTCTCCTCAAGAATTTTAATATCAGATATAAGTTGTTTTGTCAAAAGTCCACAGATATATAAAAGATATGGTTTATAACGTAAAAAAAACTAAAAAAAATTATTTAACCTAAAAAATATATATATTTTTTTTTTGTTTTTTGGTATTATTTTTATTATTAATAACTTTTTTTAAAAAACCAAAAATGTAGTATTTTTAATTACCTTTAATTTGATATAAGTTATTGCCCAATCGGTTAACATTTGTGGATTTGGTGGCTATTTCAAAAAGTCATTAATTTGACCTTTGACCTCACTTTATGGCCAAACCAAATGAGTCCGCCCCAACCTTTTTTTTTGGTTGGAATGTACACTGAAAACACTATCATTTGACATATAAATTATTGGATTTGGCGCTGGGTGTGGTAAAGGTAAATTATTCCCAAATTTGTTTTTGTAATCTACGATTCCACGCTCGTACGCGATTTGTACCTCTCGTAGAACGCGTAGAATCAATTTTGTAAATGTTGCCAACCATTGCAGTGAAAACAAAACATAAATATTTTTGCAAAAAAGTGAAAAAATTGTAAACAAAACAACTAACAATTGTACATAAAAATATTATAAAGTATTATATTATTATTATTATATTATTATTATTATTATATTATTATTATATTATTCCATTAAAAATTTCGAATTTCTGTGAAAAAATTGTCCGATAGTACTATTTTTGTGTCGCAAAATTTCGATTCATCTGAGAAAAACAATGTAGTGGCAACATTCTTCAATTTGTCATTCAATTATAATTTCTTGAATCTGAAAATTTTATAAATTCATTCATATTCATATAAAACATCATGCATTTTGGAAAATAAAACTATTTGTGTCTAAATAATTATGTTATAGCGTGCGAAGAGAAGAAATATGAGCAACTAATAAAACGATTGAACAATGAAATGAATGAATGAAAGGGATTTTTCAAACTAAAGTTGGATTAACTTTTAAATAAAATGAGAAAATTTGTGTGCGAGGTTCACACATTTTAATTATAATTTTTAGAATTATACTAACAACATTTTTTTTAATATATTTATGCATGAAAAATTATAAATTATTATAACATTTCTCAAAAACGGGCAATCTGTTCAAAAATATGCAACACCTCTCCAAATCACAGTACGCCGTCTGATCAGGTGTTCAGACATGTCGAGAGTACGAGACTTACGAGTACGAGCCTACGAGACTGAGTCTGAATACCCCTATTAGAAATGTCGAATGAAGTGTAAATAATATTAGAAATATAAAAAAATAATATTTAACCAATTTCTTTACACATTAGTTATTCTTTTACAAGGCAGTCATTTTGACTGATTTTGGGCAAATAGGTATATACAAAGTGTCGGTCTTTCTAGTGTAAAAACCTTAAATGGAAGTGAACAAAACGGATTTTTCAAATTTCCCATTTAAATTGCGAAGTTAACTTTAACTGGGAGTGAGCAAAACGGCGCTAAACAATTCAAAATTTTAAATATGCACCTCTCACCGTTTAACCCTCAAAGATTCTTTTTATACGCGCGCATAAAATTTGTTTGTTCTTTATGAGATACTAGTACATGCTCGCTTCGCAGTTACCAAGTATAAGGTACTTGGTAGCTGCGGTACGACGGCGCTTCGCATGGGTTATACATATTTATGGATTTGATGGATTAAAGCAAAACACTATATAACCACGTCTCCACCGAAGCGGACATATCATAATTAAATCAATGACTAATACAATGCTAACTGTAAAACTATGGCTTGTATCAACTTGAATGTAAAAAGCAAATACAAAATAGAACCATTTTTACAAAAATAATAAAAGATCACTAAAGTAAAATAATAATGGGTTCTGTTAATGCATTTGATCCATCTGAAGTCAACACAGTTACAGCGATTTAGAAAATCGAGAAAAAAAGTTATTCTTGATCGGTTCCACATCTCATGATTTTTAGTACAATCCTCAATACCCCACATTATCTGCTGTTTTATTTTAATTTAATTTTTTGTGCCATTTGACTTTTTTTTTTAATTTTTAGGCGTATTCATAATTTTTTGTATTAATTTTCAAAAGATCAATTAAACGGGTTCAAAATCAGGTAATTTTCAAAATTTGTATGCGGGTGTATTATTGGTTATATTCCGAAATTTTTCAATTATCTTCCGATAAGATCCACATACCAAACTAAAAAAAAATTTGAAAGAAATTGGTTGAAAGGGTTCCACAACATGTCATTTTCAAAATTTGTGGGCGTGGCAGTGGGTGGGTCCATTTTTAATTGCAGTTCGCCATTTGCCACCAATCCGCCATTAACATCCGCATAACAAAATTCCTAAAAATCGTGGAAAAATTTTCACATCTTGTAATTTTTAAAATTTGTGGGCGTGGCAGTGGGCGAGTCTATTATTGATTGTAGTTCGCCATTATCCAATTAAACGCAATTCAAAACCACAAACTCAAGAAAATCGGTTGAACGGGTTCCACACCATGTCATTTCAAATTTTTTATGGCGTGGCAGTGGGCGGTCCATTATTGTTTGTAGTTCGCCATTATCCAATTCTCTGCCATTAAGATCCACATACTCAAAAAAATCCGTTGAACGGGTTCCACACCATGACATTTCAAAAATTTGTGGGCGGGTTCATTATTGATTACAGTCCGCCATTTCTCCATGTTCCGCTATTAAGATCCACATACCAAATTTCAAAGAAATTGGTTATATTCCGAAATTTTTCAATTATCTTCCGATAAGATCCACATACCAAACTAAAAAAAAATTTGAAAGAAATTGGTTGAAAGGGTTTCACACCATGTCATTTTCAATATTTGTGGGCGTGGAGGTGGGTGGGTCCATTTTTAATTGTAGTTCGCCATTTGCCACCAATCCGCCATTAACATCCGCATAACAAAATTCATAAAAATCGTGGAAAAAATTCCACATCTTGTAATTTTTAAAATTTGTAGGCGTGGCAGTGGGAGAGTCTATTATTGATTGTAGTTCACCATTATCCAATTATCCGCCATTAAGATCCACATACCAAATTTCAAAAAAATATTTCGATAGTGTTCCAAAGAATGTAATTTTCAGATTTTGTGGGAGTGGTAGTGGGCGGATCCACTATTGATTATAGTCCACCATTTTTGCATTTTCTGCTATTAAGATAAAAGAAATCGATTGAACGTGTTCCACACCATGTCATTTTGAAAATTTGTGGGCGTGGTAGTGCCCGGTTCCATTATTATTTGCAGTTCGCCATTTTCCAATTATCCGCCATTAAGATCCATATACCAAATTTCAAAAAAATCGGTTGAATATGTTCCATAGATTGTCATGTTAAAAATTTGTGGGCGTGGTAGTGGGCGGGTCCATTATTGATTATAGTCCACCATTTTTCCATTTTCCGCAATAAAGATCCACATAAAATTCAAAATTAAAAAAAATTGATTGAATGGGTTCCACACCATCTCATATCAAAAATTTGCGGGCGTGGCAGTGGGCAGGTCCTTTATTAATTGTAGTTCGCCATTTTGAACCCATCCGCCATTAGAATCCGCATATCAAATTCCATAAAAATCGTAGAACGGGTTCCACATACTGTAATTTTCAAAATTTTTAGGCGCGGTAGTGGGCGGGTCCATCAATTTTATAGTCCACCACTGTCCGCCTAACCGCCATTAAAATCCACTTATCGAGATTCAAAAACATCGGTGGAACATGTTCCACAACCTGTAATTTTCAAAATCCATCCCATCCGCCATTAGAATCCACATATCAAATTTCATAAAAATCGTGGAACGGGTTCCACATCCTGTAATTTTCAAAATTTTTAGGCGTGGCAGCGGGCGGGTCCATCAATTTTATAGTCCACCACTGTCCGTCTAACCGCCTTTAAAATCCACTTATCGAGACTCAAAAACATCGGTGGAACATGTTCCACAACCTGTAATTTTCAAAATCTGTAGCAGTGGCAGTGGGCAGGTCCATTATTTTCTGTAGTCCAATTCTGCATATTCGCCATGAACAGCCACATACCAAATTTGGTCACAATGGGTCGTACGGATTGGAAATTTTGTGATTTTTTATTATTTGTAGGCGTGGCAGTGGGCGGGACGGCAGTTTTTTTTGTGCATTTTCGCCTACTCACCATTGAAACCTATATACCAAATTTGAACAAATTCCGAACTATGAAGTTTTGTATTATTAATGGGCGTGGCAGTGGGCGTTTTCACCATTTTTTGTTCCATTTTCGGTTATTCGCCTTTTAAACACACATTCCAAGTTTAATTAATTTTTAAATTTTTAAAATTTGTAGGCGTGGCAGTGGGAGAGTCTATTATTGATTGTAGTTCACCATTATCCAATTATCCGCCATTAAGAACCACATACCAAATTTCAAAAAAATATTTCGAATGTGTTCCAAAGAATGTAATTTTCAGATTTTGTGGGAGTGGTAGTGGGCGGATCCACTATTGATTATAGTCCACCATTTTTGCATTTTCTGCTATTAAGATAAAAGAAATCGATTGAACGTGTTCCACACCATGTCATTTTGAAAATTTGTGGGCGTGGTAGTGCCCGGTTCCATTATTATTTGTAGTTCGCCATTTTCCAATTATCCGCCATTAAGATCCATATACCAAATTTCAAAAAAATCGGTTGAATGTGTTCCATAGATTGTCATGTTAAAAATTTGTGGGCGTGGTAGTGGGCGGATCCACTATTGATTATAGTGCACCATTTTTGCATTTTCTGCTATTAAGATAAAAGAAATCGATTGAACGTGTTCCACACCATGTCATTTTGAAAATTTGTGGGCGTGGTAGTGCCCGGTTCCATTATTATTTGTAGTTCGCCATTTTCCAATTATCCGCCATTAAGATCCATATACCAAATTTAAAAAAAATCGGTTGAATGTGTTCCATAGATTGTCATGTTAAAAATTTGTGGGCGTGGTAGTGGGCGGGTCCATTATTGATTATAGTCCACCATTTTTCCATTTTCCGCAATAAAGATCCACATAAAATTCAAAATTAAAAAAAATTGATTGAATGGGTTCCACACCATCTCATATCAAAAATTTGCGGGCGTGGCAGTGGGCAGGTCCTTTATCAATTGTAGTTCGCCATTTTGAACCCATCCGCCATTAGAATCCGCATATCAAATTTCATAAAAATCGTAGAACGGGTTCCACATACTGTAATTTTCAAAATTTTTAGGCGCGGTAGTGGGCGGGTCCATCAATTTTATAGTCCACCACTGTCCGCCTAACCGCCATTAAAATCCACTTATCGAGATTCAAAAACATCGGTGGAACATGTTCCACAACCTGTAATTTTCAAAATCCATCCCATCCGCCATTAGAATCCACATATCAAATTTCATAAAAATCGTGGAACGGGTTCCACATCCTGTAATTTTCAAAATCTGTAGCAGTGGGCAGGTCCATTATTTTCTGTAGTCCAATTCTGCATATTCGCCATGAACAGCCACATACCAAATTTGGTCACAATGGGTCGTACGGATTGGAAATTATGTGATTTTTTATTATTTGTGGGCGTGGCAGTGGGCGGGACGGCAGTTTTTTTTGTGCATTTTCGCCTACTCACCATTGAAACCTATATACCAAATTTGAACAAAATTAGTCGAACAAATTCCGAACTATGAAGTTTTGTATTATTAATGGGCGTGGCAGTGGGCGTTTTCACCATTTTTTGTTCCATTTTCGGTTATTCGCCTTTTAAACACACATTCCAAGTTTCGACCAAATTGGTCGAATTGGGCCGAAACTATGCTATTTTTTGTTATAAGGTGCGTTTCAGTGAGCGGGTCCGCCCTGTTTTATGGTCCACTTTCGTCTATTCGCCATTGAAACCTATATACCAAATTTAGTCAAAATCGATTCATCGGGGCCGAAACCATGTTATTTTTGTTCATAAGTGGGCGTGGCAGTGGGCGAATGCCGACTTTATATAGCCTATAGCTCCTTCCACAGTCCATATAATCTAAGTTCCAAATTTCATCAAAATCGGTTGAGCCGTTTAGGCGTGATTGCGTCACAAACATACAGACATACAGACAAACAGACATACAGACAAACCAACACTTGATTTTATAATATTAATAGGGATAGGGATAGGATATTAGAAATGCCTGTGGAAATCTGGACCAAGCCGCAAACAATTTTTTTTCGTACTCTATTCGAATCAATTAGCTATAGATGACACAACTCACTAATTTTGTTTATAAACAAGTATATGTTTATATATGTTTATGTAAATAAACATATACTTACATATAAATGGGATGAAAAAAAGACTAAATAATCTTTTTTAGATTAATTTCTCAGCCTTGAAATCAGCTTTTAAGCAACAAAAATAAAAAAAAATATCTGTGAAGATAAATATTTTGGAAACTCCATATATTGGACTTTTCCACACGCAAAAAGCAAGTTGCACAGTGTTTGAATGGAGCCAACGTTTGAATGAACTTTATTCCAGATTTACTGATGCTATCGAGGTCTGGTTTTTTGCGAATTATATAAAGTTCGTTGTATATATGTACATTCGTGGGATCTTAATTTTTTTAAATTTTAATTATAAAAACTAAATAACTCCGCATAAAGAAAGAAGAGAACAATATGTGTTTTTTTTTCAGGGACCATTGAGGGTTAAAAAGTCATACTATGTTCACACTGAAATTCCGTAGAAAATGCGAAACTCGTCTCTGGTTTTGTTACTTTTATCATTGTGAATAACATTTTTGTGAATTGAAATGTCAAAAATATAAACAGAAATATTAAAAAAAGTAAAAAAACAATGAATCATTTTATTCGATCAAGAATTTATGGAACAGTGTAGCGATTATAGGATTTTATCGCCTCCATTGCTGTTGTCTAAAATAGCAAAACGTCACCCTGTCTATGCTCAGAGCCGTCGTCGTTAGAACAAATTACCCTAACAATTACACAGGAAATGCTATTCGTGTACTCTTGTTTTCGTATTTGTCTTTGTGCTGCATTCGCTCTTCGCTGTGTAATTGTTTTTGCCTCCTACGCTCATGTACGTTTCGTCTGTACTCTTCACTCCTAATGCGTATAAGTCTCTCTCTTCTCTTCGTACGTTCTATGCTCTGCACTTAAAAAATGTAACGACTCCATAGTGTCGAGTTAATCAGTCATACCTTAAATAATTTTAACTAAACCCTCTCAACCTCAACAACCCTCTCGCCAGTATTATTAGATAGTCTAGCAATTTTACTGCATTTTCACTATTCTAAGTCTTCCTATAAAAAAATATGTGGAAATGTCTCAAAAATTTCGTGAGAAAAAAAATGCATCTCCATTTAAATCTATTATTTTCGTGTCTGTGGTATTAAAATACTTAATCAAAGTTCATATTTTGCCGAATAATATTGTTTTTGATTATTTCGCACTGTCATAAAGGCATGCGACCAACTAAATTTGTCACTTGTTCCATAGATATCAGTCTCCATTCTGTATCCATGATTTTTTGCAAATCCTTCAAAAATTTATAGAATCTTTCATCACAATTTCACAACCTATAAGTTCTCACAAGTTTTTTATGTCGTGGAGATCGGGGATCTTGGTTATAAACTCCAAAACTTCCACAGTATTGTCACTTATATTACCACCGCGACGGATGTGCTTGAGGTCATTATCATATTGAAAACTTCTGTCAGCTTCCAATTTTTCTTAAAGATGGACATTATATTTTCATCGAGGATTCGAATTTGTAAAGGTAATCCACTTTTATATAAAAGTATGCAGCTACCAACAAAAGTAGTAAGAAAAACATGGTTGTTTCAGAACATTGTGTTTTTTTACCGACATTATTATTGGATAACTAGTTTTAGGATTGGATTTTGGTATTTTGGTGAAAATTGCTGTTTAAGTGATCAGTGAACATAATTCAAACATTGTTTAATTGCGATTGTTCAATAACTAGACAACAAGGGTAAGGGGTATCTGATTATACTGGTAAAATTTGAGAGGGTTTAGTCAACATTTCTTTAAGATATTACTGATTAACTCGACATTATGGAGCCGTTGCATTTTGTATGCTCGCTACTGTATATTTTTCTTCGGATGACTCGTACTTAGTAACACTTTCTATGCCCTAATGCTCTTTAACTATTGGCAATCTCTGTTATCACATGCTGCGAATATGTATTTCTCTTCGGATATTGGCGATCTCTGTTATCACATGCTGCGAATATGTTGACACGAGCTAGTATTTGAGCCAAACCTGGGGTGAGGTTATGCTTTTTGATCTTCATAACAATATGAATATGTTCTATTATTAATTTAATGACTTGAAAAAAAAAGGTCGAGTACCTTACAAGAATATTCAACATGCACACAGAGTCGTTAAAAAACTTCTCTAGGTATTTTATCTTATATATAAAAATGAAACTGAAAAAATGTATGTTCCGAATGGGCTGCCAAATCGGTTGTCCGATCTTTATGAAATTACAGCATATTCCATAACACTGACACGAGATCAACATACGACATTTTTTAGTGATTATAACGAATATTACATTCTTAATTTAAACTATGTACAAATATAATTTTTCCTGTAGAATCGAATCATTGCAACTAAATGAGTGACAACAGAGGAACAAGAGTTTATGTTGGTACTCTCACCGACAAAGATAAAAAAGAAGATTTGGAAGAGGAATTCACAAAATATGAAAAACTTAATTCGGTTTGGGTTGCTTTTAATCCACCTGGCTTTGCTTTTGTTGAATTTGAGAATCGCGATGATACTGAAAAAGCTTGTGATAATATGGATCAGAAATATTAGGATCACAGTTGCGGGTTGAGATTTCAAAGGGACGACCTCGCCAAGGACGTCGTGGAAGTGGACGAGACTTTCGGCCTCAATTTGGCAGCTTTGGAGGACTCCGCAGTAATAGTAGCGTATTTCGTCCATCCCGTGGATCAGGAAATCGTTATAGTCAGGATATTAACTATACCAACAGCAGTCGTCGAGCTTACAGTGGTGGAAGAGATGACGGCGGAATTTTTGATGTAAATCGAAGAGATGGTTTTGGCGGAAGTCGGGATATTGGTCGTCAATATAGTAGTGGGTTTGGAGCTGGTGGACGAGCTGGAGGAAATCCAGCAACTAGTCGTTTTAGATCTCGGTCTCCCGTGGGAAATCGCCGTTTTTAATGAAGAGATTATTTATTTACGGAATTTTTATAAATTTTAATTGTAATATGGATCAATAAACATGTATTATCAGTATATTGTTGTTATAGTATATTCTTCATTTATTGGTTGGATGGAAATTTATAAATATGCATATTCTCATTTGGTCAAAGGTCAACAAATTAAAGGTAATTTAATGGAGTTTTGTAGTTCAGTTTATTTCTATAGACAGACGGGCATCGCTATGAGTTCCGGTCCCCGAAATTTGTTGCATGTTTGTTTTAAACGGTGAGTTATAATATTAAGGCCACTTTTTTCACTCGCAGTTAAATTCCTTAAATGGCCTATAGATTTAAATTACATTTATAAATAACAGCCCAATTAATATCTACATTTAAAAATTGGCTTTGTTCACCGCAAATTAAGTTTATTCCTGAACCATTTAAATTTAAACCCCAGTTAAGAAATTCCCTGGGATATTTGCTCTAATTGTCAAAATACATAAAAATTATTTCAAAATTTGAAGGAAAAATGTCAAAGTATATTTAAATTTTTTCCAATTCTGAATGAAAACAGCTGTTATTATGACATATGCTTCAGAGAAACAGAAACCCACCTCTAAAATGTACAGAGAGAATTCGTATGAAATGAATGAAACTCTCCGAGAGTTTTCGATAACAAAATGCACTATTTGAACTGCTGAAGTTCACGATCTTGGCCACAAATGCTCCCTATTCATCATACTCCACATCGCCAACTTTTGAATTCAGTTCCTTGTCGTAAGCATCCATTCTCGTTTACAATTTTTATATTTTTCTATTTCAGAATAATTTTGAAAATTATTTTCAAATGTCAATATTGTCAGTTTAAACGGCAGTGAACAAAACGAAATTATCAATTCAAATTCAAATTCCCCATTTAACTGCCCGATTTTGCTAGATTTCCCAAGCAAGTCTTTTTGACTGCTTTTTAATTTCAATTAGAAAAAAATGTATGTATATAATGTCACACTTTTTTAAAATTTTGTTTTTGGTTTTTTTTTCGATTGCTGTCACTTAATAATTTGTAAAGATGTGATAAATTGTCGATACTTGATGAGTTGCAATTGCTCAATAAGCTAAACTAGTACGTGTTATAAGGTAGTTTATAAGGTGTTTATTGTATTTATTTTTCGCTCAAAATTTATGAAAGAAATGTCGAATGAAGTGTAAATAATATGAGAAATATAAAAAAATAATATTTAACCAATTTCTTTACACATTAGTAATTCTTTTGACTGATTTTGGGACTGTGGAAGGAACTATAGGCTATATATAGTCGGCATTCGCCCACTGCCACGCCCACTTATGAACAAAAATAACATAAATTCGGTCCCGTTCAACCGATTTTGACCAAATTTCGAATGTAGGTTTCAATGGCGAGTAAACGAAAGTGGACCAAAAAAAAGCCGGACCCGCCCACTGCCACGCCCCCTTATAAAAAAAATGGACATAGTTTCGGTCCAGTTCAACCGATTTTGTCGAAATTTGGAATGTGTGTTTAAAGGCCGAATAGCAGAAAGTTGACCAAAAAAAGTGCCGACCCGCCCACTGCCACGCCCACTAATAATACAAAATTTCATAATTTACAATCCGTTCGACCCATTTTGACAAAATTTGGTATGTGGCTGTTAATGGCTAATATGCAGAATTGGACAACAAACAAAAAGAATAGACCCGCCCACTGCCACGCCCACTGCCACGCCCACATATTTTGAAAATGACATGGTGTGGAACCCGTTCAACCGATTTCTTTGAAATTTGGCATGTGGATCTTAATGGCGGAAAATAGAAAAATGACGGACTATAATCAATAGTGGACCCGCCCACTGCCACGCCTACAAATTTTGAAAATTACATGGTGTGGAACCCGTTCAACCGATTTTTTTGAAATTTGGCATGTGGATCTTAATGGCGGAAAATGGAAAAATGGCGGACTATAATCAATAGTGGACCCGCCCACTGCCACGCCTATAAATTTTTAAAATGACATGGTGTGAAACCCGTTCATCCGATTTCTTTGAAATTTGGCATGTGGATCTTAATGAATAGAAATAGAAATAAAAATGACGGACTATAATCAATAGTGGACCCGCCCACTGCCACGCCTACAAATTTTGAAAATGACATGGTGTGGAACCCGTTCAACCGATTTCTTTGAAATTTGGCATGTGGATCTTAATGGCGGAAAATAGAAAAATGACGGACTATAATCAATAGTGAACCCGCCCACTGCCACGCCTACAAATTTTGAAAATTACATGTTGTGGAACCCGTTCAACCGAAAAATGAATATTGAATTAAAATAACATAGAAGATAATGTTGATGGAAGATGGATTGAACAAAAAATCGTGAGATGATTCCTTTTTTTTTCTCGATGTAATTCTCTTGACTTCAGATGGATCAAATGCAGACCAGACCCTATTATTTTTTTACATGAGTGATTTTTTATAATTTTTAAAAAAATAGTTCTATATTTCTTTGCTTTTGACAGACATGTTGAGACAAGCCATATCTTTACAGTTTGCATTGTATTAATCCCTATTAATATTATAAAATCAAGTGTTGGTTTGTCTGTATGTCTGTTTGTCTGTATGTTTGTGACACAATCACGCCTAAATGCTCAACCGATTTTGATGAAATTTGGAACTTAGATTATATGGACTGTGGAAGGAACTATAGCCTATATATAGTGGGCATTCGCCCACTTATGAACAAAAATAACATAAATTCGGTCCCGGTCAACCGATTTTGACCAAATTTGGAATGTAGGTTTCAATGGCGAATAAACGAAAGTGGGCCAAAAAAAGGCCGGACCCGCCCACTGCTACGCCCCCTTATAAAAAAAATGGACATAGTCTCGGTCCAGTTCAACCGATTTTGTCGAAATTTGGAATGTGTGTTTAAAGGTCGAATAGCAGAAAGTCGACCAAAAAAAGTGCCGACCCGCCCACTGCCAGGCCCACTAATAATACAAAATTTCATAATTTACAATCCGTTCGACCCATTTTGACAAAATTTGGTTTGTGGCTGTTAATGGCTAATATGCAGAATTGGACAACAAACAAAAAGAATAGACCCGCCCACTGCCACGCCCACAATTTTTGAAAATGACATGGTGTGGAAAACGTTCAACCGATTTCTTTGAAATTTGGCATGTGGATCTTAATGGCGGAAAATAGAAAAATGACGGACTATAATCAATAATGGACCCGCCCACTGCCACGCCTACAAATTTTGAAAATGACATGGTGTGGAACCCGTTCAACCGTAAAATGAATATTGAATTAATATAACATAGAAGATAATGTTGATGGAAGATGGATTGAACAAAAAATCGTGATATGATTCCTTTTTTTTTCTCGATGTAATTCTCTGTAATTCTCTTGACTTCAGATGGATCAAATCCAGACCAGACCCTATTATTTTTTTACTTGAGTGATTTTTTATAATTTTTAAAAAAATAGTTATATTTTTCTTTGCTTTTTACAGACAAGTTGAGACAAGCCATATCTTTACAGTTTGAATTGTATTAATCCCTATTAATATTATAAAATCAAGTGTTGGTTTGTCTGTATGTCTGTTTGTCTGTATGTTTGTGACACAATCACGCCTAAATGCTCAACCGATTTTGATGAAATTTGGAACTTAGATTATATGGACTGTGGAAGGAACTATAGCCTATATATAGTCGGCATTCGCCCACTTATGAACAAAAATAACATAAATTCGGTCCCGTTCAACCGATTTTGACCAAATTTGGAATGTAGGTTTCAATGGCGAATAAACGAAAGTGGACCAAAAAAAGGCCGGACCCGTCCACTGCCACGCCACCTTATAAAAAAATGGACATAGTTTCGGTCCAGTTCAACCGATTTTTTCGAAATTTGGAATGTGTGTTTAAAGGCCGAATAGCAGAAAGTCGACCAAAAAAGGTGCCGACCCGCCCACTGCCACGCCCACTAATAATACAAAATTTCATAATTTACAATCCGTTCGACCCATTTTGACAAAATTTGGTATGTGGCTGTTAATGGCTAATATGCAGAATTGGACAACAAAAAAAAAAAAGGATAGACCCGCCCACTGTCACGCCCACAATTTTTGAAAATGACATGGTGTGGAAAACGTTCAACCGATTTCTTTGAAATTTGGCATGTGGATCTTAATGGCGGAAAATAGAAAAATTACGGACTATAATCAATAGTGCACCCGCCCACTGACACGCCCACCAATTTTTAAAATGACATGGTGTGGAACTTGTTCTACCGATTTCTTTGAAATTTGGCATGTGAGTCTTAATGGCGGAAAATAGAAAAATGACGGACTATAATCAATAGTGGACCCGCCCACTGGCACGCCTACAAATTTTGAAAATGACATGGAGTGGAACCCGTTCAACCGATTTCTTTACAATTTGGCATGTGGATCTTAATGGCGGAAAATGGAAAAATGGCGGACTATAATCAATAGTGGACCCGCCCACAGCCACGCCTACAACTTTTGAAAATGACATGGTGTGAAACCCGTTCATCCGATTTCTTTGAAATTTGGCATGTGGATCTTAATGGCGGAAAATAAAAAAATGACGGACTATAATCAATAGTGGACCCGCCCACTGCCACGCCTACAAATTTTGAAAATGACATGGTGAGAAACCCGTTTATCCGCGTGGCCTATAGAATGTAGGTTTCAATGGCGAATAAACGAAATCGGACCAAAAAAAGGCCGGACCCGCCCACTGCCACGCCCTCTTATAAAAAAATAGACATAGTTTCGGTCCAGTTCAACAGATTTTGTCGAATTTTAGTGGTCCCGCCCACTACCACGCCTAAAAATTTTTAAAATGACATGGTGTGGAACCCGTTCTACCGATTTCTTTGAAATTTGGCATGGGGATCTGAATGGCGGAAAATAGAAAAATGACGGACTATAATCAATAGTGGACCCGCCTACAGCCACGCCTACAAATTTTGAAAATGACATGATGTGAAACCCGTTCATCCGATTTCTTTGAAATTTGGCATGTGGATCTTAATGGCGGAAAATAGAAAAATGACGGACTATAATCAATAGTGGACCCGCCCACTGCCACGCCTACAAATTTTGAAAATGACTTGGTGTGGAAACCGTTCAACCAAAAAATGAATATTGAATTAAAATAACATAGAAGATAATGTTGATGGAAGATGGATTGAGCCTAAAATCGTGAGATGATTCCTTTTTTTTCTCGATGTAATTCTCTGTAATTCTCTTGACTTCAGATGGAACAAATGCATTACCAGACCCTATTATTTTTTTACTTGGGTGATTTTTTATAATTTTTAAAAAAATAGTTGTATTTTTCTTTGTTTTTTACAGACAAGTTGAGACAAGCCATATCTTTACAGTTTGCATTGTATTAATCATTGATATAAATATGGTCTACATGTTTGCTTCGGTGGAGCAGTGGTTATAATTGTTTGCTTTAATCCATAAAATCCATAAACAGGGATATCCTCTGTGAAACAGCGTCATCATAAGGTACTTGGTCGCTGCGAAGCAGCGAGCATGTACTAGTGTTTATATATGTTTATGTAAATAAACATATACTTACATATTGATTGGATGAAAAAAAGACTAAATAAATTTTTTTTAAACTAATTTCTCAGCCTTGAAATCAGCTTTTTAGCAACAAAACGAAAAATAAGTAATTTAATGAAACAATATCTGTGAAGATAAATATTTTGGAAACTCCATACATTCACACGCAAAAAGCAAGTTGCACAGTTTTTGAATGGAGCCAACGTTTGAATGGACTTTATTCCAGATTTACTGATGTTATCGTGGTCTAATCTAGTGTTAGATCATCTTCATCTCTTGGATCATTGACACTAGCGGTTTCGTATTAGAAGTTATGCACATTTAAATTAACACCACGCTGATCCAATGCCTCTCAAAGGAACTGTTGTGATTCCGCCTTGACACACACAGCATTGTTATTTAATACACTAATTTCAACAACTATTTACAACAGTCTCGGTTCTCTTCGGGTCTTTATACAGGCTGCGTGTCAATATCGCTTAGATGATCATGTTAGAGCTATCGCGATCCTTCTTTGCGCGAAACGTCACCCTGTCTATACTCAGAGCCGTCGTCATTAGAACAAATTACACTAAAAATTACACAGGAAATACTATTCGTGTACTCTTGTTTTCGTATTTGTCTTTGTGCTGCATTCGTTATTCGCTGTGTAATTGTTGTTGCCCCCCGTGCTGAAAATCAGCCGAAAATCTGATTTTCGCCTTGGAATAACTGTCAAATGAAAATCAGATTTTCGGCTGATTTTCAGCGAAAATCAAGAAATTTTCGATTTGCAACCGTGGTTTATGTTTAAAATAGTACTATTTCACAAAAATCCTTTACCCTGATGTCATATTCATTCCAACATAATGGAGAAGTCGACAACAACGTGTGTAGAATACACACCAATACAAGGAAACAAATACCGCCAAAAGAAAATATGACGTATGAAAATCTATTTTTGTCGTGTGAACGGCTTTTAATGAGCAATTCTAGAGATTTTTGAAATAAACATACATACATCTACTACGATTTTTAGCAGCATTTGCTACGAATGCACTTTTATTTTCCGAATCCTGCTTTTCGACTTAAATGAAATAGCGTGCATATGAGAATGATATTAGTTCTACTGGCACACAGATCACTGAAAAGTATGGACCCGCCCTTTGACACACCCACAAAATACACGTACAAGCAAATTTTGAAAAAACTCGGTGTGAAACCGATTCCGCCGATTGTTTTTCTACTGGTACAGACGGAAAATGAAGAATCATAGAAAAGGATGGACCCGACCTCTGCCACGCCCACAAAATGTAAAGAACAAATTTCAAAAGTACAAATATCAAAAAAACACGGGTGAAATCTGTTTTACCGATTTTCTTCGTGGGTTCCACTGGCACATAGACCACAGAAAATAATGAACCCGTCTTTTGTACACCCTCACTACATTTAAAAAAATGGTATTTTGAATATACATGGTGTAAAACCGATTTTACTTTTCTACATGGGTTCAACTGGTATATAGATGGAAAATGGCGGACCACAGGACACTAAAAGTTTACGCCTCTTCCACGCTCTAAAACCGCCAAAGGTTTTTAAGGTATAACTCATCTCATTTTCTAAATTTCGCCCACAAATAATAAACTTACAAAGGTTTAAACTTTATAGAATTTGATTTTTTTTTGCGAATCCGCTATGTTTGACATTATGGTTCATGCTATAGTTTGTTATCGAAAGCAAAATACTGGAAAATATTTGGAATTAAAAAAAATAAAATAAAAAGAAAAATAAAATTTTAGTTGGATGGAGATTTGAACCTGCGTCCCTGAGCTAAACAACCCAAATTGCATATGATTTGTATTAAAATTTAAAAGCTAAAGCATCTTTATTTATTGGTAAAATTTAGAAAATGAGATATAAAATTTTAATAATTTTTCGAGATCTTTCGATATCTCAAATAATTTACCCCCATACGGTTGCAAAACATAGGAATTTCCACTTTTTCTCCCCGAAGACGGGGTCAAAAGTTATCGACATATATTAAGAAAACATAGTTCACTTCACCACCATTCTTACGATATAAGGTATAAGAAAATCGGACATCAAATACAAAAGTTATAAGTTATACCTAAAAATTGCCTCAACGCACATGTTGGGGTACGAGCAGTGGTGGTTTTTACTCCTTGGGGTAAATAACAAAAAGCACCAAAAAAAGGTGCTTTTTATCTATGAAAAATGGAATAAACAAAATAACAGCAAACTTAATTTAAAAAACATTAATTTTAGTGGTCTCAATAGTTATAAATTGATTTTGGCATCACAAAAAACGACTAAATTTTGAATGAAACAATTTTTTTTTGATTTTTCGTGGTTTCATCTCAATAAATGCTGGGGTTTTTTTCTCAAAATATAGCGATTCTAGGGGTATTTGAGAATTTTTTGGGGGTACATTTTTTTGTAACCTGGCAACACTAAGTACGAGTTCGAGTAAAGCGGTCAGAAAAAACACGAGCGCCCGAACGTCTGCACGTAGCAGGTTTTATTTTGTTTCGTGTTCTTTGTATGTTTTGATTATTATTATCTACGCTACGTCGGTTGGAAACTGGAAATGGCGCACTGCAGAAAATGATAGAACAGCCCTCTGCTGCGCCCCCAAAATTTCAAATTTAGTACAGCAGTCTCCACTAGCACCTATGCGGACAAAATTTTTTGATACCCCCACAAATTTTTAAAGTATCCCAGTTGGGTTACTTTTTGATTTTTGGTTGGGTTCTACTCTATTTTTCTTACTATTTCTCATATGCAAATTTACTGCAATTGTCCAATAGCTGGACCTTTAAAGCTTCGGAATGCAGGTTCAAATCCCAACACAAATGGTAATATATTTCTTTAATTTTTAAAAAAATGTTGAAAATCATACAAATTGTTCAATTCAAACTTTAACATTTTTGAAATATCAAATCTTAATAATTCTTTGAAAATTGTGGTCATACTAAATAATATACCCTCAAACCCACTGAAGAAACAAGAGTTTCAAAACTGAAAAAAATTGAATTCCGTTAGACTGCCAAACCGTTTGTCAGATCTTTGGGATGAAATTTTGACACCATATTCTGACTACCACAAGATTAGCATACAAATTTTTAACCAATTCAATAATTAAATAACTTAAACATAACTTGAATAACTTGAAATCTTCCATAACCGGTCACGTCGAGTACCCATTCAAATATAATTTGACATATCAACAAGGTTCCAAAAAATGTATAGAATCCCGGGACCTGCCTTTCAAAGCATACTTCGCGACTTTTTGAGCTATCGCCTGGGTGGACCAGGCAGGTTATAGTATATTATAGTATGTTATAGTATATTCTTCATTTAGTGCGCTAGTCTACATTTAAAAATTGGTTTTGTTCACCGCAAATTAAGTTTATTCCTGAACCATTTAAATTTAAAGCTCTGTTAAGAATTTCCCTGGAATATTTGTTCTAATATATCAAAAATGTTTCAAAATTTGAAAGAAAATTGTCAAAGAATATTTAAAATAATTTCACTTTTGATTGAAAACAACTGTTATTTGGACATATACTCAGGACAAAGATAAATTTCACCCTTTCGATTTCTCTGAGATATTTGTCAAAATATATTCAAAATATTTTAAATTTTGAATGACATAAGTATCAGAGAGACAGAAACCCACCTTACAGAAATAATTCATATGAAATGAATGCATCTTGGCCTCGAAATGCTCACTATTCATATCATACTCCATTTCGCCCACTTTTGAATTCTGTTCTTTGTCGTAAGCATCCATTCTCGTTCATTCACAATTATTATATTTTTCTATTACAGAACAAATTGGAAAATTATTTTCAGTTTAACTGGGAAAGAAGATTTGGAAAGGGAATTCACAAAATATGGAAAACTAAATTCGGTTTGGGTTGCTTTTAATCCACTTGGCTTTGCTTTTGTTGAATTTGAGAATCGCGATGATACTGAAAAAGCTTGTGATATGTGATATATATGAATGGATCAGAAATATTAGGATCACTGTTGCGGGTTGAGATTTCAAAGGGACGACCTCGCCAAGAACGTCGTGGAAGTGGACGAGACTTTCGGCGTCAATTTGGCAGCTTTGGAGGACCCCGCAGTACTAGTAGCATATTTCGTCCATCCCGTGGATCAGGAAATCGTTATAGTCAGGATATTAACTATACCAACAGCAGTAGTCGAGCTTACAGTGGTGGAAGAGATGACGGCGGAAGTTTTGAAGTAAATCGAAGAGATGGTTATGGCGGAAGTCGGTATATTGTTCGTCAATATAGTAGTGGGTTTGGAGCTTTGTGGACGAGCTGGAGGAAATCCAGCAACTAGTCGTTTTAGATCTCTGTCTCCCGTGGGAAATCGCCGTTTTTAATGAAGAGATTATTTATTTACGAAATTTTTATAAATTTTAATTGTAATATGGATCAATAAACATGTATTATCAGTATATTGTTGTTATAGTATATTCTTCATTTATTGGTTGGATGGAAATTTATAAATATGCATATTCTCATTTGGTGAAAGGTCAACAAATTAAAGGTAATTTAATGGAGTTTTGTAGTTCAGTTTATTTCTATAGACAGACGGGCATCGCTATGAGTTCCGGTCCCCGAAATTTGTTGCATGTTTGTTTTAAACGGTGAGTTATAATATTAAGGCCACCTTTTTCACTCGCAGTTAAATTCCTTAAATGGCCAATAGATTTAAATTACATTTATAAATAACAGCCCAATTAATATCTACATTTAAAAATTGGTTTTGTTCACCGCAAATTAAGTTTATTCCTGAACCATTTAAATTTAAACCCCAGTTAAGAATTTCCCTGGGATATTTGCTCTAATTGTCAAAATATATAAAAATTATTTCAAAATTTGAAGGAAAAATGTCAAAGTATATTTAAATTATTTCCAATTCTGAATTAAAACAGCTGTTATTATAACATATGCTTCAGATAAACAGAAACCCACCTCTAAAATGTACAGAGAGAATTCGTATGAAATGAATGAAACTCTCCGAGAGTTTTCGATAACAAAATGCACTATTTGAACTGCTGAAGTTCACGGTCTTGGCCACAAATGCTCCCTATTCATCATACTCCACATCGCCAACTTTTGAATTCAGTTCCTTATCGTAAGCATCCATTCTCGTTTCAATTTTTATATTTCAGAATAATTTTGTTGTTTTGTTATCATTAGGTAGTGATACATACATACATAAGGTGTTTATTGTATTTATTTTTCGTTCAAAATTTATGAAAGAAATGTCGAATGAAGTGTAAATAATATGAGATATATAAAAAAATAATATTTACCCATTTCTTTACACATTAGTTATTCTTTCACAAGGCAGTCGTTTTGACTGATTTTGGGAAATCTAGGTATATACAAAGTGTCGGTTTTTCTAGTGTTAAAAACTTTAAACAATTCAAAATTTGAAATATGCACACCGTTTTTTTCGTACTCTATTCGAATCAATTAGCTATAGATGACACAACTCACTAATTTTTCTTATAAACAAGTATATGTTTATTTACATAAACATGTTTATGTAAATAAACATATACTTACATATTGATTGGATGAAAAAAAGACTAAATAAATTTTTTTTAAACTAATTTCTCAGCCTTGGCTGATGTCAGTTAGTTTTTGATGTTAAGCAACAAAACTAAAAAAAAAGTAATTTAATGAAACAATATCTGTGAAGATAAATATTTTGGAAACTCCATATATTGGACTTTTTCACACGCAAAAAGCATGTTGCACAGTGTTTGAATGGAGCCAACGTTTGAATGGACTTTATTCCAGATTTACTGATGCTATCGAGGTCTGGTTTTTTGCGAATTATATCAAGTTCGTTGTATATATGTACGTTCGTGGGATCTTAATTTTTTTCAATTTTAATTATAAGTACTAAATAACTTTTTATACGTCCGCATAAAAAAAGAAGAGAACAATATGTGGTTTTTTTCAGGGACCTGTGAGGGTTAAAAAGACATACTATGTTCACACTGAAATTCCGTTGAAAATGCGAAACTCGTCACTGGTTTTGTTACATTTATCATTGTGAATAACATTTTTGTGAATTGAAATGTCAAAAATATAAAGAGAAATATTAAAAAAAGTAAAAAAAACAATGAATCATTTTATTCGATCAAGAATTTATGGAACATTGTAGCGATCATAGGATTTTATCGCCTCCATTGCTGTTGTCTACAATAGTAAAATATATACGTGAGTCCCATATATTCTCGACTACGGCGATAATGATGACCCTCGAGCTAAAAACAAAAACCATTGAATTTTTTGACAGTTCGAGATGTATAAAATTTTAATAATAAACACTAGTACACAAAACCCGTATTTAACACGCGATACAGAAAAAGTATTTGATACAAAATGCAACTTTATTTCATGTCTAGATTGGATAACAATTGTGAATTTCTGGTCCCAATTTTGAACTTTGACCCCAATTATTTCCACAACCGGGGAAGATCACACCGAAATATTTTGGCGTTATGTTATACCATATACCCTGTGGGTAAGGGTCCTTCCGTTTGTAACAGTGTGAAGGAGGGTCGTAGCTATTGAAAATTATATATATTCATGATCAGCGTCACTTCCCGAGTCAATTTAGAGATTTCCGTCTGCCTGTAGAAATCAGCTTTTTGAATAAACTGCTGATTTTCAGCGAAAATCAAGAAATTTTCGATTTGCAACCGTGGTTTAGGTTTAAAATAGTACTATTTCACAAAAATCCTTTACCCTGATGTCATATTCATTCCAACATAATGAAGAAGTCGACAACAACGTGTGTATAATACACACCAATACAAGGAAACAAATACCGCCAAAAGAAAATATGACGTATGAAAATCTATTTTGGTCGTGTGAACGGCTTTTAATGAGCAATTCTAGAGATTTTTGAAATAAACATACATACATCTACTACGATTTTTAGCAGCATTTGCTACAAATGCACTTTTTATTTTCCGAATCCTGCTTTTCGACTTAAATGAAATAGCGTGCATATGAGAATGATATTAGTTCTACTGGCACACAGATCACTGAAAAGTATGGACCCGCCCTTTGACACACCCACAAAATACACGTACAAGCAAATTTTGAAAAAACTCGGTGTGAAACCGATTCGGCCGATTGTTTTTCTACTGGTACATAGACGGAAAATGAAGAATCATAGAAAAGGATGGACCCGACCTCTGCCACGCCCACAAAATGTAAAGAACAAATTTCAAAAGTACAAATATCAAAAATACACGGGTGAAATCTGTTTTACCGATGTTCTTCGTGGGTTCCACTGGCACATAGACCACAGAAAATAATGAACCCGTCTTTTGTACACCCTCACTACATTTAAAAAAATTGTATTTTGAAAATACATGGTGTAAAACCGGTTTTACTTTTCTACATGGGTTCAACTGGTATATAGATGGAAAATGGCGGACCACAGGACACTAAAAGTTTACGCCTCTTCCACGCTCTAAAAACCGCCAAAATCGTTTTTAAGGTATAACTCATCTCATTTTCTAAATTTCGCCCACAAATAATAAACTTACAAAGCTTTCAACTTTGTAGAATTTGATTTTTTTTGCGAATCCGCTATGTTTGACATTATGGTTCATGCTATAGTTTGTTATCGAAAGCAAAATACTGGAAAATATTTGGAATTAAAAAAAATAAAATAAAAAGAAAAATAAAATTTTAGTTGGATGGAGATTTGAACCTGCGTCCCTGAGCTAAACAACCCAAATTGCATATGATTTGTATTAAAATTTAGAAGCTAAAGCATCTTTATTTATTTAGAAAATGAGATATAAAATTTTACTAATTTTTCGAGATCTTTCGATATCTCAAATAATTTACCCCCATACGGTTTCAAAACATAGGAATTTCCACTTTTTCTCCCCGAAGACGGGGTCAAAAGTTATCGACATATATTAAGAAAACATAGTTCACTTCACCACCATTCTTACGATATAAGGTATAAGAAAATCGGACATCAAATACAAAAGTTATAAGTTATACCTAAAAATTGCCTCAACAAATGTGCGTTGGGGTACGAGCAGTGATGGTTTTTACTCCTTGGGGTAAATAAAAAAAAGGACCAAAAAAAGGTGCTTTTTATCAATGAAAAATGGAATAAACAAAATAACAGCAAACTTAATTTAAAAAACATTAATTTTAGTGGTCTCAAAAGTTATAAATTGATTTTGGCATCACAAAAAACGACTAAATTTTGAATGAAACAACTTTTTTTTTGATTTTTCGTGGTTTCATCTCAATAAATGCTGGGGTTTTTTCTCAAAATATAGCGATTCTAGGGGTATTTGAGAATTTTTTGGGGGTACATTTTTTTGGAACCTAGCAACACTGAGTACGAGTTCGACTAAAGCGGTCAGAAAAAACACGAGCGCCCGAACGTCTGCACGTAGCAGGTTTTATTTTGTTTCGTGTTCTTTGTATGTTTTGATTATTATTATCTACGCTATGAGTACTTTACACTTTTCGGAAAATCTACTATGATTTTAAAAATTGTTAACGGTTTTTTTGTGGTTTGAACATATTTTATTTTGATTTTTATATGTGAAATTCGATAATCAATGAATTTAGTTTTTGCTTATCAGAAATTTAAGATTATTAACATCACTACGAATTCACTTTCTTATGGTCTGAATCATGGCCTTCTCAATATGCCGTTCGTATTAGAATGGGAACATCGGTTGGAAACTGGAAATGGCGCACTGCAGAAAATGATGGAACAGCCCTCTGCTGCGCCCCCAAAATTTCAAATTTAGTACAGCAGTCTCCACTAGCACATAGGCGAAAAATGCGGCCACAAAATTTTTTGATACCCCCACAAATTTTTAAAGTATCCCAGTTGGGTTACTTTTTGATTTTTGGTTGGGTTCTACTCTATTTTTCTTACTATTTCTCATATGCAAGTTTCCTGCAATTGTCCAATAGCTGGACCTTTAAAGCTTCGGAATGCAGGTTCAAATCCCAACACAAATGGTAATATATTTTTTTAATTTTTAAAAAAATGTTGAAAATCATACAAATTGTTTAATTCAAACTTTAACATTTTTGAAATATCAAATCTTAATAATTCTTTGAAAATTGTGGTCATACTAAATAATATACCCTCAAACCCACTGAAGAAACAAGAGTTTCAAAACTGAAAAAAATTGAATTCCGTTAGACTGCCAAACCGTTTGTCAGATCTTTGGGATGAAATTTTGACACCATATTCTGACTACCACAAGATTAGCATACAAATTTTTAACCAATTCAATAATTAAATAACTTAAACATAACTTGAATAACTTGAAATCTTCCATAACCGGCCACGTCGAGTACCCATTCAAATATAATTTGACATATCAACAAGGTTCCAAAAAATGTAAAGAATCCCGGGACCTGCCTTTCAAAGCATACTTCACGACTTTTTGAGCTATCGCCTGGGTGGACCAGGCAGGTTATAGTATATTATAGTATGTTATAGTATATTCTTCATTTAGTGCGCTAGTCTACATTTAAAAATTGGTTTTGTTCACCGCAAATTAAGTTTATTCCTGAACCATTTAAATTTAAAGCTCTGTTAAGAATTTCCCTGGGATATTTGCTCTAATTGTCAAAATATATAAAAATTATTTCAAAATTTGAAGGAAAAATGTCAAAGTATATTTAAATTATTTCCAATTCTGAATTAAAACAGCTGTTATTATAACATATGCTTCAGATAAACAGAAACCCACCTCTAAAATGTACAGAGAGAATTCGTATGAAATGAATGAAACTCTCCGAGAGTTTTCGATAACAAAATGCACTATTTGAACTGCTGAAGTTCACGGTCTTGGCCACAAATGCTCCCTATTCATCATACTCCACATCGCCAACTTTTGAATTCAGTTCCTTATCGTAAGCATCCATTCTCGTTTCAATTTTTATATTTCAGAATAATTTTGTTGTTTTGTTATCATTAGGTAGTGATACATACATACATAAGGTGTTTATTGTATTTATTTTTCGTTCAAAATTTATGAAAGAAATGTCGAATGAAGTGTAAATAATATGAGATATATAAAAAAATAATATTTACCCATTTCTTTACACATTAGTTATTCTTTCACAAGGCAGTCGTTTTGACTGATTTTGGGAAATCTAGGTATATACAAAGTGTCGGTTTTTCTAGTGTTAAAAACTTTAAACAATTCAAAATTTGAAATATGCACACCGTTTTTTTCGTACTCTATTCGAATCAATTAGCTATAGATGACACAACTCACTAATTTTTCTTATAAACAAGTATATGTTTATTTACATAAACATGTTTATGTAAATAAACATATACTTACATATTGATTGGATGAAAAAAAGACTAAATAAATTTTTTTTAAACTAATTTCTCAGCCTTGGCTGATGTCAGTTAGTTTTTGATGTTAAGCAACAAAACTAAAAAAAAAAAGTAATTTAATGAAACAATATCTGTGAAGATAAATATTTTGGAAACTCCATATATTGGACTTTTCACACGCAAAAAGCATGTTGCACAGTGTTTGAATGGAGCCAACGTTTGAATGGACTTTATTCCAGATTTACTGATGCTATCGAGGTCTGGTTTTTTGCGAATTATATCAAGTTCGTTGTATATATGTACGTTCGTGGGATCTTAATTTTTTTCAATTTTAATTATAAGTACTAAATAACTTTTTATACGTCCGCATAAAAAAAGAAGAGAACAATATGTGGTTTTTTTCAGGG
Source organism: Coelopa frigida (assembly GCA_017309665.1). Lineage (NCBI taxonomy): Eukaryota > Metazoa > Arthropoda > Insecta > Diptera > Coelopidae > Coelopa > Coelopa frigida. The sequence goes on from JAFDUT010000020.1 coordinate 93,543, forward strand.
ACCTGTGAGGGTTAAAAAGACATACTATGTTCACACTGAAATTCCGTTGAAAATGCGAAACTCGTCACTGGTTTTGTTACATTTATCATTGTGAATAACATTTTTGTGAATTGAAATGTCAAAAATATAAAGAGAAATATTAAAAAAAGTAAAAAAAACAATGAATCATTTTATTCGATCAAGAATTTATGGAACATTGTAGCGATCATAGGATTTTATCGCCTCCATTGCTGTTGTCTACAATAGTAAAATATATACGTGAGTCCCATATATTCTCGACTACGGCGATAATGATGACCCTCGAGCTAAAAACAAAAACCATTGAATTTTTTGACAGTTCGAGATGTATAAAATTTTAATAATAAACACTAGTACACAAAACCCGTATTTAACACGCGATACAGAAAAAGTATTTGATACAAAATGCAACTTTATTTCATGTCTAGATTGGATAACAATTGTGAATTTCTGGTCCCAATTTTGAACTTTGACCCCAATTATTTCCACAACCGGGGAAGATCACACCGAAATATTTTGGCGTTATGTTATACCATATACCCTGTGGGTAAGGGTCCTTCCGTTTGTAACAGTGTGAAGGAGGGTCGTAGCTATTGAAAATTATATATTCATGATCAGCGTCACTTCCCGAGTCAATTTAGAGATTTCCGTCTGTCTGTAGAAATCAGCTTTTTGAATAAACTGCTGATTTTCAGCGAAAATCAAGAAATTTTCGATTTGCAACCGTGGTTTAGGTTTAAAATAGTACTATTTCACAAAAATCCTTTACCTGATGTCATATTCATTCCAACATAATGAAGAAGTCGACAACAACGTGTGTAGAATACACACCAATACAAGGAAACAAATACCGCCAAAAGAAAATATGACGTATGAAAATCTATTTTGGTCGTGTGAACGGCTTTTAATGAGCAATTCTAGAGATTTTTGAAATAAACATACATACATCTACTACGATTTTTAGCAGCATTTGCTACGAATGCACTTTTTATTTTCCGAATCCTGCTTTTCGACTTAAATGAAATAGCGTGCATATGAGAATGATATTAGTTCTACTGGCACACAGATCACTGAAAAGTATGGACCCGCCCTTTGACACACCCACAAAATACACGTACAAGCAAATTTTGAAAAAACTCGGTGTGAAACCGATTCGGCCGATTGTTTTTCTACTGGTACATAGACGGAAAATGAAGAATCATAGAAAAGGATGGACCCGACCTCTGCCACGCCCACAAAATGTAAAGAACAAATTTCAAAAGTACAAATATCAAAAATACACGGGTGAAATCTGTTTTACCGATTTTCTTCGTGGGTTCCACTGGCACATAGACCACAGAAAATAATGAACCCGTCTTTTGTACACCCTCACTACATTTAAAAAAATGGTATTTTGAAAATACATGGTGTAAAACCGGTTTTACTTTTCTACATGGGTTCAACTGGTATATAGATGGAAAATGGCGGACCACAGGACACTAAAAGTTTACGCCTCTTCCACGCTCTAAAAACCGCCAAAATCGTTTTTAAGGTATAACTCATCTCATTTTCTAAATTTCGCCCACAAATAATAAACTTACAAAGCTTTCAACTTTGTAGAATTTGATTTTTTTTTGCGAATCCGCTATGTTTGACATTATGGTTCATGCTATAGTTTGTTATCGAAAGCAAAATACTGGAAAATATTTGGAATTAAAAAAATAAAATAAAAAGAAAAATAAAATTTTAGTTGGATGGAGATTTGAACCTGCGTCCCTGAGCTAAACAACCCAAATTGCATATGATTTGTATTAAAATTTAGAAGCTAAAGCATCTTTATTTATTTAGAAAATGAGATATAAAATTTTAATAATTTTTCGAGATCTTTCGATATCTCAAATAATTTACCCCCATACGGTTTCAAAACATAGGAATTTCCACAGAAAACATAGTTCACTTCACCACCATTCTTACAATATAAGGTATAAGAAAATCGGACATCAAATACAAAAGTTATAAGTTATACCTAAAAATTGCCTCAACAAATGTGCGTTGGGGTACGAGCAGTGATGGTTTTTACTCCTTGGGGTAAATAAAAAAAAGCACCAAAAAAAGGTGCTTTTTATCAATAAAAAATGGAATAAACAAAATAACAGCAAACTTAATTTAAAAAACATTAATTTTAGTGGTCTCAAAAGTTATAAATTGATTTTGGCATCACAAAAAACGACTAAATTTTGAATGAAACAACTTTTTTTTTGATTTTTCGTGGTTTCATCTCAATAAATGCTGGGGTTTTTTCTCAAAATATAGCGATTCTAGGGGTATTTGAGAATTTTTTGGGGGTACATTTTTTTGGAACCTGGCAACACTGAGTACGAGTTCGACTAAAGCGGTCAGAAAAAACACGAGCGCCCGAACGTCTGCACGTAGCAGGTTTTATTTTGTTTCGTGTTCTTTGTATGTTTTGATTATTATTATCTACGCTATGAGTACTTTACACTTTTCGGAAAATCTACTATGATTTTAAAAATTGTTAACGGTTTTTTTGTGGTTTGAACATATTTTATTTTGATTTTTATATGTGAAATTCGATAATCAATGAATTTAGTTTTTGCTTATCAGAAATTTAAGATTATTAACATCACTACGAATTCACTTTCTTATGGTCTGAATCATGGCCTTCTCAATATGCCGTTCGTATTAGAATGGGAACATCGGTTGGAAACTGGAAATGGCGCACTGCAGAAAATGATGGAACAGCCCTCTGCTGCGCCCCCAAAATTTCAAATTTAGTACAGCAGTCTCCACTAGCACATAGGCGAAAAATGCGGCCACAAAATTTTTTGATACCCCCACAAATTTTTAAAGTATCCCAGTTGGGTTACTTTTTGATTTTTGGTTGGGTTCTACTCTATTTTTCTTACTATTTCTCATATGCAAGTTTCCTGCAATTGTCCAATAGCTGGACCTTTAAAGCTTCGGAATGCAGGTTCAAATCCCAACACAAATGGTAATATATTTTTTTAATTTTTAAAAAAATGTTGAAAATCATACAAATTGTTCAATTCAAACTTTAACATTTTTGAAATATCAAATCTTAATAATTCTTTGAAAATTGTGGTCATACTAAATAATATACCCTCAAACCCACTGAAGAAACAAGAGTTTCAAAACTGAAAAAAATTGAATTCCGTTAGACTGCCAAACCGTTTGTCAGATCTTTGGGATGAAATTTTGACACCATATTCTGACTACCACAAGATTAGCATACAAATTTTTAACCAATTCAATAATTAAATAACTTAAACATAACTTGAATAACTTGAAATCTTCCATAACCGGCCACGTCGAGTACCCATTCAAATATAATTTGACATATCAACAAGGTTCCAAAAAATGTAAAGAATCCCGGGACCTGCCTTTCAAAGCATACTTCACGACTTTTATAGCTATCGCCTGGGTGGACCAGGCAGGTTATAGTATATTATAGTATGTTATAGTATATTCTTCATTTAGTGCGCTAGTCTACATTTAAAAAATTGGTTTCGTTCACCGCAAATTAAGTTTATTCCTGAACCATTTAAATTTAAAGCTCTGTTAAGAATTTCCCTGGGATATTTGCTCTAATTGTCAAAATATAAAATAATTATATAAAAATTTTTTTCTTTTTGATTTTTGGTTGGGTTCTACTCTATTTTTCTTACTATTTCTCATTCGCCCACTTTTGAATTCTGTTCTTTGTCGTAAGCATCCATTCTCGTTCATTCACAATTATTATATTTTTCTATTACAGAACAATTGGAAAATTATTTTCAGTTTAACTGGGAAAGAAGATTTGGAAAGGGAATTCACAAAATATGGAAAACTAAATTCGGTTTGGGTTGCTTTTAATCCACTTGGCTTTGCTTTTGTTGAATTTGAGAATCGCGATGATACTGAAAAAGCTTGTGATATGTGATATATATGAATGGATCAGAAATATTAGGATCACTGTTGCGGGTTGAGATTTCAAAGGGACGACCTCGCCAAGAACGTCGTGGAAGTGGACGAGACTTTCGGCGTCAATTTGGCAGCTTTGGAGGACCCCGCAGTACTAGTAGCATATTTCGTCCATCCCGTGGATCAGGAAATCGTTATAGTCAGGATATTAACTATACCAACAGCAGTAGTCGAGCTTACAGTGGTGGAAGAGATGACGGCGGAAGTTTTGAAGTAAATCGAAGAGATGGTTATGGCGGAAGTCGGTATATTGTTCGTCAATATAGTAGTGGGTTTGGAGCTTTGTGGACGAGCTGGAGGAAATCCAGCAACTAGTCGTTTTAGATCTCTGTCTCCCGTGGGAAATCGCCGTTTTTAATGAAGAGATTATTTATTTACGAAGTTTTTATAAATTTTAATTGTAATATGGATCAATAAACATGTATTATCAGTATATTGTTGTTATAGTATATTCTTCATTTATTGGTTGGATGGAAATTTATAAATATGCATATTCTCATTTGGTCAAAGGTCAACAAATTAAAGGTAATTTAATGGAGTTTTGTAGTTCAGTTTATTTCTATAGACAGACGGGCATCGCTATGAGTTCCGGTCCCCGAAATTTGTTGCATGTTTGTTTTAAACGGTGTTATAATATTAAGGCCACTTTTTTCACTCGCAGTTAAATTCCTTAAATGGCCAATAGATTTAAATTACATTTATAAATAACAGCCCAATTAATATCTACATTTAAAAATTGGCTTTGCTCACCGCAAATTAAGTTTATTCCTGAACCATTTAAATTTAAACCCCAGTTAAGAATTTCTCTGGGATATTTGCTCTAATTTTCAAAATATATAAAAATTATTTCAAAATTTGAAGGAAAAATGTCAAAGTATATTTAAATTATTTCCAATTCTGAATTAAAACAGCTGTTATTATAACATATGCTTCAGAGAAACAGAAACCCACCTCTAAAATGTACAAGAGAATTCGTATGAAATGAATGAAACTCTCCGAGAGTTTTCGATAACAAAATGCACTATTTGAACTGCTGAAGTTCACGGTCTTGGCCACAAAATGCTCCCTATTCATCATACTCCACATCGCCAACTTTTGAATTCAGTTCCTTATCGTAAGCATCCATTCTCGTTTACAATTTTTATATTTTTCTATTTCAGAATAATTTTGTTGTTTTGTTATCATTAGGTAGTGATACATACATACATAAGGTGTTTATTGTATTTATTTTTCGTTCAAAATTTATGAAAGAAATGTCGAATGAAGTGTAAATAATATGAGATATATAAAAAAATAATATTTACCCATTTCTTTACACATTAGTTATTCTTTCACAAGGCAGTCGTTTTGACTGATTTTGGGCAATCTAGGTATATACAAAGTGTCGGTTTATCTAGTGTTAAAAACTTTAAACAATTCAAAATTTGAAATATGCACACCGTTTTTTTCATACTCTATTCGAATCAATTAGCTATAGATGACACAACTCACTAATTTTTCTTATAAACAAGTATATGTTTATTTACATAAACATGTTTATGTAAATAAACATATACTTACATATTGATTGGATGAAAAAAAGACTAAATAAATTTTTTTTAAACTAATTTCTCAGCCTTGACTGATGTCAGTTAGTTTTTGATGTTAAGCAACATATCTAAAAAAAAGTAATTTAATGAAACAATATCTGAGAAGATAAATATTTTGGAAATAAATATTTTGGAAACTCCATATATTGGACTTTTTCACACGCAAAAAGCATGTTGCACAGTGTTTGAATGGAGCCAACGTTTGAATGGACTTTATTCCAGATTTACTGATGCTATCGAGGTCTGGTTTTTTGCGAATTATATCAAGTTCGTTGTATATATGTACGTTCGTGGGATCTTAATTTTTTTCAATTTTAATTATAAGTACTAAATAACTTTTTATACGTCCGCATAAAAAAAGTGGTTTTTTTCAGGGACCTGTGAGGGTTAAAAAGACATACTATGTTCACACTGAAATTCCGTTGAAAATGCGAAACTCGTCTCTGGTTTTGTTACATTTATCATTGTGAATAACATTTTTGTGAATTGAAATGTCAAAAATATAAAGAGAAATATTAAAAAAAGTAAAAAAAACAATGAATCATTTTATTAGATCAAGAATTTATGGAACATTGTAGCGATCATAGGATTTTATCGCCTCCATTGCTGTTGTCTACAATAGTAAAATATATACGTGAGTCTCATATATTCTCGACTACGGCGATAATGATGACCCTCGAGCTAAAAACAAAAACCATTGAATTTTTTGACAGTTCGAGATGTATAAAATTTTAATAATAAACACTAGTACACAAAACCCGTATTTAACACGCGATACAGAAAAAGTATTTGATACAAAATGCAACTTTATTTCATGTCTAGATTGGATAACAATTGTGAATTTCTGGTCCCAATTTTGAACTTTGACCCCAATTATTTCCACAACCGGGGAAGATCACACCGAAATATTTTGGCGTTATGTTATACCATATACCCTGTGGGTAAGGGTCCTTCCGTTTGTAACAGTGTGAAGGAGGGTCGTAGCTATTGAAAATTATATATATTCATGATCAGCGTGACTTCCCGAGTCAATTTAGAGATTTCCGTCTGTCTGTAGAAATCAGCTTTTTGAATAAACTGCTGATTTTCAGCGAAAATCAAGAAATTTTCGATTTGCAACCGTGGTTTAGGTTTAAAATAGTACTATTTCACAAAAATCCTTTACCCTGATGTCATATTCATTCCAACATAATGAAGAAGTCGACAACAACGTGTGTAGAATACAAATACCGCCAAAAGAAAATATGACGTATGAAAATCAATTTTTGTCGTGTGAACGGCTTTTAATGAGCAATTCTAGAGATTTTTGAAATAAACATACATACATCTACTACGATTTTTAGCAGCATTTGCTACGAATGCACTTTTTATTTTCCGAATCCTGCTTTTCGACTTAAATGAAATAGCGTGCATATGAGAATGATATTAGTTCTACTGGCACACAGATCACTGAAAAGTATGGACCCGCCCTTTGACACACCCACAAAATACACGTACAAGCAAATTTTGAAAAAACTCGGTGTGAAACCGATTCGGCCAATTGTTTTTCTACTGGTACATAGACGGAAAATGAAGAATCATAGAAAAGGATGGACCCGACCTCTGCCACGCCCACAAAATGTAAAGAACAAATTTCAAAAGTACAAATATCAAAAATACACGGGTGAAATCTGTTTTACCGATTTTCTTCGTGGGTTCCACTGGCACATAGACCACAGAAAATAATGAACCCGTCTTTTGTACACCCTCACTACATTTAAAATGGTATTTTGAAAATACATGGTGTAAAACCGGTTTTACTTTTCTACATGGGTTCAACTGGTATATAGATGGAAAATGGCGGACCACAGGACACTAAAAGTTTACGCCTCTTCCACGCTCTAAAAACCGCCAAAATCGTTTTTAAGGTATAACTCATCTCATTTTCTAAATTTCGCCCACAAATAATAAACTTACAAAGCTTTCAACTTTGTAGAATTTGATTTTTTTTTGCGAATCCGCTATGTTTGACATTATGGTTCATGCTATAGTTTGTTATCGAAAGCAAAATACAGGAAAATATTTGGAATTAAAAAAAATAAAATAAAAAGAAAAATAAAATTTTAGTTGGATGGAGATTTGAACCTGCGTCCCTGAGCTAAACAACCCAAATTGCATATGATTTGTATTAAAATTTAGAAGCTAAAGCATCTTTATTTATTTAGAAAATGAGATATAAAATTTTAATAATTTTTCGAGATCTTTCGATAACTCAAATAATTTACCCCCATACGGTTTCAAAACATAGGAATTTCCACTTTTTCTCCCCGAAGACGGGGTCAAAAGTTATCGACATATATTAAGAAAACATAGTTCACTTCACCACCATTCTTACGATATAAGGTATAAGAAAATCGGACATCAAATACAAAAGTTATAAGTTATACCTAAAAATTGCCTCAACAAATGTGCGTTGGGGTACGAGCAGTGATGGTTTTTACTCCTTGGGGTAAATAAAAAAAGCACCAAAAAAAGGTGCTTTTTATCAATGAAAAATGGAATAAACAAAATAACAGCAAACTTAATTTAAAAAACATTAATTTTAGTGGTCTCAAAAGTTATAAATTGATTTTGGCATCACAAAAAACGACTAAATTTTGAATGAAACAACTTTTTTTTTGATTTTTCGTGGTTTCATCTCAATAAATGCTGGGGTTTTTTCTCAAAATATAGCGATTCTAGGGGTATTTGAGAATTTTTTGGGGGTACATTTTTTTGGAACCTGGCAACACTGAGTACGAGTTCGACTAAAGCGGTCAGAAAAAACACGAGCGCCCGAACGTCTGCACGTAGCAGGTTTTATTTTGTTTCGTGTTCTTTGTATGTTTTGATTATTATTATCTACGCTATGAGTACTTTACACTTTTCGGAAAATCTACTATGATTTTAAAAATTGTTAACGGTTTTTTTTGTGGTTTGAACATATTTTATTTTGATTTTTATATGTGAAATTCGATAATCAATGAATTTAGTTTTTGCTTATCAGAAATTTAAGATTATTAACATCACTACGAATTCACTTTCTTATGGTCTGAATCATGGCCTTCTCAATATGCCGTTCGTATTAGAATGGGAACATCGGTTGGAAACTGGAAATGGCGCACTGCAGAAAATGATGGAACAGCCCTCTGCTGCGCCCCCAAAATTTCAAATTTAGTACAGCAGTCTCCACTAGCACATAGGCGAAAAATGCGGCCACAAAATTTTTTGATACCCCCACAAATTTTTAAAGTATCCCAGTTGGGTTACTTTTTGATTTTTGGTTGGGTTCTACTCTATTTTTCTTACTATTTCTCATATGCAAATTTACTGCAATTGTCCAATAGCTGGACCTTTAAAGCTTCGGAATGCAGGTTCAAATCCCAACACAAATGGTAATATATTTTTTTAATTTTTAAAAAAATGTTGAAAATCATACAAATTGTTCAATTCAAACTTTAACATTTTTGAAATATCAAATCTTAATAATTCTTTGAAAATTGTGGTCATACTAAATAATATACCCTCAAACCCACTGAAGAAACAAGAGTTTCAAAACTGAAAAAAATTGAATTCCGTTAGACTGCCAAACCGTTTGTCAGATCTTTGGGATGAAATTTTGACACCATATTCTGACTACCACAAGATTAGCATACAAATTTTTAACCAATTCAATAATTAAATAACTTAAACATAACTTGAATAACTTGAAATCTTCCATAACCGGCCACGTCGAGTACCCATTCAAATATAATTTGACATATCAACAAGGTTCCAAAAAATGTAAAGAATCCCGGGACCTGCCTTTCAAAGCATACTTCACGACTTTTTGAGCTATCGCCTGGGTGGACCAGGCAGGTTATAGTATATTATAGTATGTTATAGTATATTCTTCATTTAGTGCGCTAGTCTACATTTAAAAATTGGTTTTGTTCACCGCAAATTAAGTTTATTCCTGAACCATTTAAATTTAAAGCTCTGTTAAGAATTTCCCTGGGATATTTGCTCTAATTGTCAAAATATATAAAAATTATTTCAAAATTTTAAGGAAAAATGTCAAAGTATATTTAAATTATTTCCAATTCTGAATTAAAACAGCTGTTATTATAACATATGCTTCAGATAAACAGAAACCCACCTCTAAAATGTACAGAGAGAATTCGTATGAAATGAATGAAACTCTCCGAGAGTTTTCGATAACAAAATGCACTATTTGAACTGCTGAAGTTCACGGTCTTGGCCACAAATGCTCCCTATTCATCATACTCCACATCGCCAACTTTTGAATTCAGTTCCTTATCGTAAGCATCCATTCTCGTTTACAATTTTTATATTTTTCTATTTCAGAATAATTTTGTTGTTTTGTTATCATTAGGTAGTGATACATACATACATAAGGTGTTTATTGTATTTATTTTTCGTTCAAAATTTATGAAAGAAATGTCGAATGAAGTGTAAATAATATGAGATATATAAAAAAATAATATTTACCCATTTCTTTACACATTAGTTATTCTTTCACAAGGCAGTCGTTTTGACTGATTTTGGGAAATCTAGGTATATACAAAGTGTCGGTTTTTCTAGTGTTAAAAACTTTAAACAATTCAAAATTTGAAATATGCACACCGTTTTTTTCGTACTCTATTCGAATCAATTAGCTATAGATGACACAACTCAATAATTTTTCTTATAAACAAGTATATGTTTATTTACATAAACATGTTTATGTAAATAAACATATACTTACATATTGATTGGATGAAAAAAAGACTAAATAAATTTTTTTTAAACTAATTTCTCAGCCTTGGCTGATGTCAGTTAGTTTTTGATGTTAAGCAACAAAACTAAAAAAAAAGTAATTTAATGAAACAATATCTGTGAAGATAAATATTTTGGAAACTCCATATATTGGACTTTTTCACACGCAAAAAGCATGTTGCACAGTGTTTGAATGGAGCCAACGTTTGAATGGACTTTATTCCAGATTTACTGATGCTATCGAGGTCTGGTTTTTTGCGAATTATATCAAGTTCGTTGTATATATGTACGTTCGTGGGATCTTAATTTTTTACAATTTTAATTATAAGTACTAAATAACTTTTTATACGACCGCATAAAAAAAGAAGAGAACAATATGTGGTTTTTTTCAGGGACCGGTGAGGGTTAAAAAGACATACTATGTTCACACTGAAATTCCGTTGAAAATGCGAAACTCGTCTCTGGTTTTGTTACATTTATCATTGTGAATAACATTTTTGTGAATTGAAATGTCAAAAATATAAAGAGAAATATTAAAAAAAGTAAAAAAAACAATGAATCATTTTATTCGATCAAGAATTTACGGAACATTGTAGCGATCATAGGATTTTATCGCCTCCATTGCTGTTGTCTACAATAGTAAAATATATACGTGAGTCCCATATATTCTCGACTACGGCGATAATGATGACCCTCGAGCTAAAAACAAAAACCATTGAATTTTTTGACAGTTCGAGATGTATAAAATTTTAATAATAAACACTAGTACACAAAACCCGTATTTAACACGCGATACAGAAAAAGTATTTGATACAAAATGCAACTTTATTTCATGTCTAGATTGGATAACAATTGTGAATTTCTGGTCCCAATTTTGAACTTTGACCCCAATTATTTCCACAACCGGGGAAGATCACACCGAAATATTTTGGCGTTATGTTATACCATATACCCTGTGGGTAAGGGTCCTTCCGTTTGTAACAGTGTGAAGGAGGGTCGTAGCTATAGAAAATTATATATATTCATGATCAGCGTCACTTCCCGAGTCAATTTAGAGATTTCCGTCTGTCTGTAGAAATCAGCTTTTTGAATAAACTGCTGATTTTCAGCGAAAATCAAGAAATTTTCGATTTGCAACCGTGGTTTAGGTTTAAAATAGTACTATTTCACAAAAATCCTTTACCCTGATGTCATATTCATTCCAACATAATGAAGAAGTCGACAACAACGTGTGTAGAATACACACCAATACAAGGAAACAAATACCGCCAAAAGAAAATATGACGTATGAAAATCTATTTTTGTCGTGTGAGAGATCTAGAGATTTTTGAAATAAACATACATACATCTACTACGATTTTTAGCAGCATTTGCTACGAATGCACTTTTTATTTTCCGAATCCTGCTTTTCGACTTAAATGAAATAGCGTGCATATGAGAATGATATTAGTTCTACTGGCACACAGATCACTGAAAAGTATGGACCCCCCCTTTGACACACCCACAAAATACACGTACAAGCAAATTTTGAAAAAACTCAGTGTGAAACCGATTCGGCCGATTATTTTTCTACTGGTACATAGACGGAAAATGAAGAATCATAGAAAAGGATGGACCCCGACCTCTGCCACGCCCACAAAATGTAAAGAACAAATTTCAAAAGTACAAATATCAAAAATACACGGGTGAAATCTGTTTTACCGATGTTCTTCGTGGGTTCCACTGGCACATAGACCACAGAAAATAATGAACCCGTCTTTTGTACACCCTCACTACATTTAAAAAAATTGTATTTTGAAAATACATGGTGTAAAACCGGTTTTACTTTTCTACATGGGTTCAACTGGTATATAGATGGAAAATGGCGGACCACAGGACACTAAAAGTTTACGCCTCTTCCACGCTCTAAAAACCGCCAAAATCGTTTTTAAGGTATAACTCATCTCATTTTCTAAATTTCGCCCACAAATAATAAACTTACAAAGCTTTCAACTTTGTAGAATATGATTTTTTTTGCGAATCCGCTATGTTTGACATTATGGTTCATACTATAGTTTGTTATCGAAAGTAAAATACTGGAAAATATTTGGAATTAAAAAAAATAAAATAAAAAGAAAAATAAAATTTTAGTTGGATGGAGATTTGAACCTGCGTCCCTGAGCTAAACAACCCAAATTGCATATGATTTGTATTAAAATTTAGAAGCTAAAGCATCTTTATTTATTTAGAAAATTAGATATAAAATTTTAATAATTTTTCGAGATCTTTCGATATCTCAAATAATTTACCCCCATACGGTTTCAAAACATAGGAATTTTCACTTTTCTCCCCGAAGACGGGGTCAAAAGTTATCGACATATATTAAGAAAACATAGTTCACTTCACCACCATTCTTACGATATAAGGTATAAGAAAACCGGACATCAAATACAAAAGTTATAAGTTATACCTAAAAATTGCCTCAACAAATGTGCGTTGGGGTACGAGCAGAGATGGTTTTTACTCCTTGGGGTAAATAAAAAAAAGCACCAAAAAAAGGTGCTTTTTATCAATGAAAAATGGAATAAACAAAATAACAGCAAACTTAATTTAAAAAACATTAATTTTAGTGGTCTCAAAAGTTATAAATTGATTTTGGCATCACAAAAAACGACTAAATTTTGAATAAAATGCTGGGGTTTTTTTCTCAAAATATAGCGATTCTAGGGGTATTTGAGAATTTTTTGGGGGTACATTTTTTTGGAACCTGGCAACACTGAGTACGAGTTCGAGTAAAGCGGTCAGAAAAAACACGAGCGCCCGAACGTCTGCACGTAGCAGGTTTTATTTTGTTTCGTGTTCTTTGTATGTTTTGATTATTATTATCTACGCTATGAGTACTTTACACTTTTCGGAAAATCTACTACGATTTTAAAAATTGTTATTATAACGGTTTTTTTGTGGTTTGAACATATTTTATTTTGATTTTTATATGTGAAATTCGATAAATAATGAATTTAGTTTTTGCTTATCAGAAATTTAAGATTATTACCATCACTACGAATTCACTTTCTTATGGTCTGAATCATGGCCTTCTCAATATGCCGTTCGTATTAGAATGGGAACATCGGTTGGAAACTGGAAATGGCGCACTGCAGAAAATGATGGAACAGCCCTCTGCTGCGCCCCCAAAATTTCAAATTTAGTACAGCAGTCTCCACTAGCACATAGGCGAACACAAAATTTTTTGATACCCCCACAAATTTTTAAAGTATCCCAGTTCGGTTACTTTTTGATTTTTGGTTTGGTTCTACTCTATTTTTCTTACTATTTCTCATATGCAAATTTACTGCAATTGTCCAATAGCTGGACCTTTAAAGCTTCGGAATGCAGGTTCAAATCCCAACACAAATGGTAATATATTTTTTTAATTTTTAAAAAAATGTTGAAAATCATACAAATTGTTCAATTCAAACTTTAACATTTTTGAAATATCAAATCTTAATAATTCTTTGAAAATTGTGGTCATACTAAATAATATACCCTCAAACCCACTGAAGAAACAAGAGTTTCAAAACTGAAAAAAATTGAATTCCGTTAGACTGCCAAACCGTTTGTCAGATCTTTGGGATGAAATTTTGACACCATATTCTGACTACCACAAGATTAGCATACAAATTTTTAACCAATTCAATAATTAAATAACTTAAACATAACTTGAATAACTTGAAATCTTCCATAACCGGTCACGTCGAGTACCCATTCAAATATAATTTGACATATCAACAAGGTTCCAAAAAATGTATAGAATCCCGGGACCTGCCTTTCAAAGCATACTTCGCGACTTTTTGAGCTATCGCCTGGGTGGACCAGGCAGGTTATAGTATATTATAGTATGTTATAGTATATTCTTCATTTAGTGCGCTAGTCTACATTTAAAAATTGGTTTTGTTCACCGCAAATTAAGTTTATTCCTGAACCATTTAAATTTAAAGCTCTGTTAAGAATTTCCCTGGAATATTTGTTCTAATATATCAAAAATTTTCAAAATTTGAAAGAAAATTGTCAAAGAATATTTAAAATAATTTCACTTTTGATTGAAAACAACTGTTATTTGGACATATACTCAGGACAAAGATAAATTTCACCCTTTCGATTTCTCTGAGATATTTGTCAAAATATATTCAAAATATTTTAAATTTTGAATGACACAGAAATAATTCATATGAAATGAATGCATCTTGGCCTCGAAATGCTCACTATTCATATCATACTCCATTTCGCCCACTTTTGAATTCTGTTCTTTGTCGTAAGCATCCATTCTCGTTCATTCACAATTATTATATTTTTCTATTACAGAATAATTTGGAAAATTATTTTCAGTTTAACTGGGAAAGAAGATTTGGAAAGGGAATTCACAAAATATGGAAAACTAAATTCGGTTTGGGTTGCTTTTAATCCACTTGGCTTTGCTTTTGTTGAATTTGAGAATCGCGATGATAGTGAAAAAGCTTGTGATATGTGATATATATGAATGGATCAGAAATATTAGGATCACTGTTGCGGGTTGAGATTTCAAAGGGACGACCTCGCCAAGAACGTCGTGGAAGTGGACGAGACTTTCGGCGTCAATTTGGCAGCTTTGGAGGACCCCGCAGTACTAGTAGCATATTTCGTCCATCCCGTGGATCAGGAAATCGTTATAGTCAGGATATTAACTATACCAACAGCAGTAGTCGAGCTTACAGTGGTGGAAGAGATGACGGCGGAAGTTTTGAAGTAAATCGAAGAGATGGTTATGGCGGAAGTCGGTATATTGTTCGTCAATATAGTAGTGGGTTTGGAGCTTTGTGGACGAGCTGGAGGAAATCCAGCAACTAGTCGTTTTAGATCTCTGTCTCCCGTGGGAAATCGCCGTTTTTAATGAAGAGATTATTTATTTACGAAATTTTTATAAATTTTAATTGTAATATGGATCAATAAACATGTATTATCAGTATATTGTTGTTATAGTATATTCTTCATTTATTGGTTGGATGGAAATTTATAAATATGCATATTCTCATTTGGTCAAAGGTCAACAAATTAAAGGTAATTTAATGGAGTTTTGTAGTTCATTTTATTTCTATAGACAGACGGGCATCGCTATGAGTTCCGGTCCCCGAAATTTGTTGCATGTTTGTTTTAAACGGTGAGTTATAATATTAAGGCCACTTTTTTCACTCGCAGTTAAATTCCTTAAATGGCCAATAGATTTAAATTACATTTATAAATAACAGCCCAATTAATATCTACATTTAAAAATTGGCTTTGCTCACCGCAAATTAAGTTTATTCCTGAACCATTTAAATTTAAACCCCAGTTAAGAATTTCCCTGGGATATTTGCTCTAATTGTCAAAATATATAAAAATTATTTCAAAATTTGAAGGAAAAATGTCAAAGTATATTTAAATTATTTCCAATTCTGAATTAAAACAGCTGTTATTATAACATATGCTTCAGAGAAACAGAAACCCACCTCTAAAATGTACAGAGAGAATTCGTATGAAATGAATGAAACTCTCCGAGAGTTTTCGATAACAAAATGCACTATTTGAACTGCTGAAGTTCACGGTCTTGGCCACAAAATGCTCCCTATTCATCATACTCCACATCGCCAACTTTTGAATTCAGTTCCTTATCGTAAGCATCCATTCTCGTTTAGTGAATACATAGTGATACATACATACATAAGGTGTTTATTGTATTTATTTTTCGTTCAAAATTTATGAAAGAAATATCGAATGAAGTGTAAATAATATGAGATATATAAAAAAATAATATTTACCCATTTCTTTACACATTAGTTATTCTTTCACAAGGCAGTCGTTTTGACTGATTTTGGGCAATCTAGGTATATACAAAGTGTCGGTTTTTCTAGTGTTAAAAACTTTAAACAATTCAAAATTTGAAATATGCACATCGTTTTTTTCGTACTCTATTCGAATCAATTAGCTATAGATGACACAACTCACTAATTTTTCTTATAAACAAGTATATGTTTATTTACATAAACATGTTTATGTAAATAAACATATACTTACATATTGATTGGATGAAAAAAAGACTAAATACATTTTTTTTAAACTAATTTCTCAGCCTTGGCTGATGTCAGTTAGTTTTTGATGTTAAGCAACAATACTAAAAAAAAAGTAATTTAATGAAACAATATCTGTGAAGATAAATATTTTGGAAACTCCATATATTGGACTTTTTCACACGCAAAAAGCATGTTGCACAGTGTTTGAATGGAGCCAACGTTTGAATGGACTTTATTCCAGATTTACTGATGCTATCGAGGTCTGGTTTTTTGCGAATTATATCAAGTTCGTTGTATATATGTACGTTCGTGGGATCTTAATTTTTTTCAATTTTAATTATAAGTACTAAATAACTTTTTATACGACCGCATAAAAAAAGAAGAGAACAATATGTGGTTTTTTTCAGGGACCGGTGAGGGTTAAAAAGACATACTATGTTCACACTGAAATTCCGTTGAAAATGCGAAACTCGTCTCTGGTTTTGTTACATTTATCATTGTGAATAACATTTTTGTGAATTGAAATGTCAAAAATATAAAGAGAAATATTAAAAAAAGTAAAAAAAACAATGAATCATTTTATTCGATCAAGAATTTACGGAACATTGTAGCGATCATAGGATTTTATCGCCTCCATTGCTGTTGTCTACAATAGTAAAATATATACGTGAGTCCCATATATTCTCGACTACGGCGATAATGATGACCCTCGAGCTAAAAACAAAAACCATTGAATTTTTTGACAGTTCGAGATGTATAAAATTTTAATAATAAACACTAGTACACAAAACCCGTATTTAACACGCGATACAGAAAAAGTATTTGATACAAAATGCAACTTTATTTCATGTCTAGATTGGATAACAATTGTGAATTTCTGGTCCCAATTTTGAACTTTGACCCCAATTATTTCCACAACCGGGGAAGATCACACCGAAATATTTTGGCGTTATGTTATACCATATACCCTGTGGGTAAGGGTCCTTCCGTTTGTAACAGTGTGAAGGAGGGTCGTAGCTATAGAAAATTATATATATTCATGATCAGCGTCACTTCCCGAGTCAATTTAGAGATTTCCGTCTGTCTGTAGAAATCAGCTTTTTGAATAAACTGCTGATTTTCAGCGAAAATCAAGAAATTTTCGATTTGCAACCGTGGTTTAGGTTTAAAATAGTACTATTTCACAAAAATCCTTTACCCTGATGTCATATTCATTCCAACATAATGAAGAAGTCGACAACAACGTGTGTAGAATACACACCAATACAAGGAAACAAATACCGCCAAAAGAAAATATGACGTATGAAAATCTATTTTTGTCGTGTGAGAGATCTAGAGATTTTTGAAATAAACATACATACATCTACTACGATTTTTAGCAGCATTTGCTACGAATGCACTTTTTATTTTCCGAATCCTGCTTTTCGACTTAAATGAAATAGCGTGCATATGAGAATGATATTAGTTCTACTGGCACACAGATCACTGAAAAGTATGGACCCCCCCTTTGACACACCCACAAAATACACGTACAAGCAAATTTTGAAAAAACTCAGTGTGAAACCGATTCGGCCGATTATTTTTCTACTGGTACATAGACGGAAAATGAAGAATCATAGAAAAGGATGGACCCGACCTCTGCCACGCCCACAAAATGTAAAGAACAAATTTCAAAAGTACAAATATCAAAAATACACGGGTGAAATCTGTTTTACCGATGTTCTTCGTGGGTTCCACTGGCACATAGACCACAGAAAATAATGAACCCGTCTTTTGTACACCCTCACTACATTTAAAAAAATTGTATTTTGAAAATACATGGTGTAAAACCGGTTTTACTTTTCTACATGGGTTCAACTGGTATATAGATGGAAAATGGCGGACCACAGGACACTAAAAGTTTACGCCTCTTCCACGCTCTAAAAACCGCCAAAATCGTTTTTAAGGTATAACTCATCTCATTTTCTAAATTTCGCCCACAAATAATAAACTTACAAAGCTTTCAACTTTGTAGAATTTGATTTTTTTTGCGAATCCGCTATGTTTGACATTATGGTTCATGCTATAGTTTGTTATCGAAAGTAAAATACTGGAAAATATTTGGAATTAAAAAAAATAAAATAAAAAGAAAAATAAAATTTTAGTTGGATGGAGATTTGAACCTGCGTCCCTGAGCTAAACAACCCAAATTGCATATGATTTGTATTAAAATTTAGAAGCTAAAGCATCTTTATTTATTTAGAAAATGAGATATAAAATTTTAATAATTTTTCGAGATCTTTCGATATCTCAAATAATTTACCCCCATACGGTTTCAAAACATAGGAATTTCCACTTTTTCTCCCCGAAGACGGGGTCAAAAGTTATCGACATATATTAAGAAAACATAGTTCACTTCACCACCATTCTTACGATATAAGGTATAAGAAAATCGGACATCAAATACAAAAGTTATACCTAAAAATTGCCTCAACAAATGTGCGTTGGGGTACGAGCAGTGATGGTTTTTACTCCTTGGGGTAAATAAAAAAAAGCACCAAAAAAAGGTGCTTTTTATCAATGAAAAATGGAATAAACAAAATAACAGCAAACTTAATTTAAAAAACATTAATTTTAGTGGTCTCAAAAGTTATAAATTGATTTTGGCATCACAAAAAACGACTAAATTTTGAATGAAACAACTTTTTTTTTGATTTTTCGTGGTTTCATCTCAATAAATGCTGGGGTTTTTTCTCAAAATATAGCGATTCTAGGGGTATTTGAGAATTTTTTGGGGGTACATTTTTTTGGAACCTGGCAACACTGAGTACGAGTTCGAGTAAAGCGGTCAGAAAAAACACGAGCGCCCGAACGTCTGCACGTAGCAGGTTTTATTTTGTTTCGTGTTCTTTGTATGTTTTGATTATTATTATCTACGCTATGAGTACTTTACACTTTTCGGAAAATCTACTACGATTTTAAAAATTGTTATTATAACGGTTTTTTTGTGGTTTGAACATATTTTATTTTGATTTTTATATGTGAAATTCGATAAATAATGAATTTAGTTTTGGCTTATCAGAAATTTAAGATTATTACCATCACTACGAATTCACTTTCTTATGGTCTGAATCATGGCCTTCTCAATATGCCGTTCGTATTAGAATGGGAACATCGGTTGGAAACTGGAAATGGCGCACTGCAGAAAATGATGGAACAGCCCTCTGCTGCGCCCCCAAAATTTCAAATTTAGTACAGCAGTCTCCACTAGCACATAGGCGAAAAATGCGGCCACAAAATTTTTTGATACCCCCACAAATTTTTAAAGTATCCCAGTTGGGTTACTTTTTGATTTTTGGTTGGGTTCTACTCTATTTTTCTTACTATTTCTCATATGCAAATTTACTGCAATTGTCCAATAGCTGGACCTTTAAAGCTTCGGAATGCAGGTTCAAATCCCAACACAAATGGTAATATATTTTTTTAATTTTTAAAAAAATGTTGAAAATCATACAAATTGTTCAATTCAAACTTTAACATTTTTGAAATATCAAATCATAATAATTCTTTGAAAATTGTGGTCATACTAAATAATATACCCTCAAACCCACTGAAGAAACAAGAGTTTCAAAACTGAAAAAAATTGAATTCCGTTAGACTGCCAAACCGTTTGTCAGATCTTTGGGATGAAATTTTGACACCATATTCTGACTACCACAAGATTATCATACAAATTTTTAACCAATTCAATAATTAAATAACTTAAACATAACTTGAATAACTTGAAAACTTGAAACACTGTTGCGGGTTGAGATTTCAAAGGGACGACCTCGCCAAGAACGTCGTGGAAGTGGACGAGACTTTCGGCGTCAATTTGGCAGCTTTGGAGGACCCCGCAGTACTAGTAGCATATTTCGTCCATCCCGTGGATCAGGAAATCGTTATAGTCAGGATATTAACTATACCAACAGCAGTAGTCGAGCTTCCAGTGGGGGAAGAGATGACGGCGGAAGTTTTGAAGTAAATCGAAGAGATGGTTATGGCGGAAGTCGGTATATTGTTCGTCAATATAGTAGTGGGTTTGGAGCTTTGTGGACGAGCTGGAGGAAATCCAGCAACTAGTCGTTTTAGATCTCTGTCTCCCGTGGGAAATCGCCGTTTTTAATGAAGAGATTATTTATTTACGAAATTTTTATAAATTTTAATTGTAATATGGATCAATAAACATGTATTATCAGTATATTGTTGTTATAGTATATTCTTCATTTATTGGTTGGATGGAAATTTATAAATATGCATATTCTCATTTGGTCAAAGGTCAACAAATTAAAGGTAATTTAATGGAGTTTTGTAGTTCAGTTTATTTCTATAGACAGACGGGCATCGCTATGAGTTCCGGTCCCCGAAATTTGTTGCATGTTTGTTTTAAACGGTTAGTTATAATATTAAGGCCACTTTTTTCACTCGCAGTTAAATTCCTTAAATGGCCAATAGATTTAAATTACATTTATAAATAACAGCCCAATTAATATCTACATTTAAAAATTGGCTTTGCTCACCGCAAATTAAGTTTATTCCTGAACCATTTCAATTTAAACCCCAGTTAAGAATTTCCCTGGGATATTTGCTATAATTGTCAAAATATATAAAAATTATTTCAAAATTTGAAGGAAAAATGTCAAAGTATATTTAAATTATTTCCAATTCTGAATTAAAACAGCTGTTATTATAACATATGCTTCAGAGAAACAGAAACCCACCTCTAAAATGTACAGAGAGAATTCGTATGAAATGAATGAAACTCTCCGAGAGTTTTCGATAACAAAATGCACTATTTGAACTGCTGAAGTTCACGGTCTTGGCCACAAAATGCTCCCTATTCATCATACTCCACATCGCCAACTTTTGAATTCAGTTCCTTATCGTAAGCATCCATTCTCGTTTACAATTTTTATATTTTTCTATTTCAGAATAATTTTGTTGTTTTGTTATCATTAGGTAGTGATACATACATACATAAGGTGTTTATTGTATTTATTTTTCGTTCAAAATTTATGAAAGAAATGTCGAATGAAGTGTAAATAATATGAGATATATAAAAAAATAATATTTACCCATTTCTTTACACATTAGTTATTCTTTCACAAGGCAGTCGTTTTGACTGATTTTGGGCAATCTAGGTATATACAAAGTGTCGGTTTATCTAGTGTTAAAAACTTTAAACAATTCAAAATTTGAAATATGCACACCGTTTTTTTCATACTCTATTCGAATCAATTAGCTATAGATGACACAACTCACTAATTTTTCTTATAAACAAGTATATGTTTATTTACATAAACATGTTTATGTAAATAAACATATACTTACATATTGATTGGATGAAAAAAAGACTAAATACATTTTTTTTAAACTAATTTCTCAGCCTTGGCTGATGTCAGTTAGTTTTTGATGTTAAGCAACAATACTAAAAAAAAGTAATTTAATGAAACAATATCTGTGAAGATAAATATTTTGGAAACTCCATATATTGGACTTTTTCACACGCAAAAAGCATGTTGCACAGTGTTTGAATGGAGCCAACGTTTGAATGGACTTTATTCCAGATTTACTGATGCTATCGAGGTCTGGTTTTTTGCGAATTATATCAAGTTCGTTGTATATATGTACGTTCGTGGGATCTTAATTTTTTTCAATTTTAATTATAAGTACTAAATAACTTTTTATACGACCGCATAAAAAAAGAAGAGAACAATATGTGGTTTTTTTCAGGGACCGGTGAGGGTTAAAAAGACATACTATGTTCACACTGAAATTCCGTTGAAAATGCGAAACTCGTCTCTGGTTTTGTTACATTTATCATTGTGAATAACATTTTTGTGAATTGAAATGTCAAAAATATAAAGAGAAATATTAAAAAAAGTAAAAAAAACAATGAATCATTTTATTCGATCAAGAATTTACGGAACATTGTAGCGATCATAGGATTTTATCGCCTCCATTGCTGTTGTCTACAATAGTAAAATATATACGTGAGTCCCATATATTCTCGACTACGGCGATAATGATGACCCTCGAGCTAAAAACAAAAACCATTGAATTTTTTGACAGTTCGAGATGTATAAAATTTTAATAATAAACACTAGTACACAAAACCCGTATTTAACACGCGATACAGAAAAAGTATTTGATACAAAATGCAACTTTATTTCATGTCTAGATTGGATAACAATTGTGAATTTCTGGTCCCAATTTTGAACTTTGACCCCAATTATTTCCACAACCGGGAAAGATCACACCGAAATATTTTGGCGTTATGTTATACCATATACCCTGTGGGTAAGGGTCCTTCCGTTTGTAACAGTGTGAAGGAGGGTCGTAGCTATAGAAAATTATATATATTCATGATCAGCGTCACTTCCCGAGTCAATTTAGAGATTTCCGTCTGTCTGTAGAAATCAGCTTTTTGAATAAACTGCTGATTTTCAGCGAAAATCAAGAAATTTTCGATTTGCAACCGTGGTTTAGGTTTAAAATAGTACTATTTCACAAAAATCCTTTACCCTGATGTCATATTCATTCCAACATAATGAAGAAGTCGACAACAACGTGTGTAGAATACACACCAATACAAGGAAACAAATACCGCCAAAAGAAAATATGACGTATGAAAATCTATTTTGGACCCGACCTCTGCCACGCCCACAAAATGTAAAGAACAAATTTCAAAAGTACAAATATCAAAAATACACGGGTGAAATCTGTTTTACCGATGTTCTTCGTGGGTTCCACTGGCACATAGACCACAGAAAATAATGAACCCGTCTTTTGTACACCCTCACTACATTTAAAAAAATTGCATTTTGAAAATACATGGTGTAAAACCGGTTTTACTTTTCTACATGGGTTCAACTGGTATATAGATGGAAAATGGCGGACCACAGGACACTAAAAGTTTACGCCTCTTCCACGCTCTAAAAACCGCCAAAATCGTTATGTTATACCATATACCCTGTGGGTAAGGGTCCTTCCGTTTGTAACAGTGTGAAGGAGGGTCGTAGCTATAGAAAATTATATATATTCATGATCAGCGTCACTTCCCGAGTCAATTTAGAGATTTCCGTCTGTCTGTAGAAATCAGCTTTTTGAATAAACTGCTGATTTTCAGCGAAAATCAAGAAATTTTCGATTTGCAACCGTGGTTTAGGTTTAAAGTAGTACTATTTCACAAAAATCCTTTACCCTGATGTCATATTCATTCCAACATAATGAAGAAGTCGACAACAACGTGTGTAGAATACACACCAATACAAGGAAACAAATACCGCCAAAAGAAAATATGACGTATGAAAATCTATTTTGGACCCGACCTCTGCCACGCCCACAAAATGTAAAGAACAAATTTCAAAAGTACAAATATCAAAAATACACGGGTGAAATCTGTTTTACCGATGTTCTTCGTGGGTTCCACTGGCACATAGACCACAGAAAATAATGAACCCGTCTTTTGTACACCCTCACTACATTTAAAAAAATTGCATTTTGAAAATACATGGTGTAAAACCGGTTTTACTTTTCTACATGGGTTCAACTGGTATATAGATGGAAAATGGCGGACCACAGGACACTAAAAGTTTACGCCTCTTCCACGCTCTAAAAACCGCCAAAATCGTTTTTAAGGTATAACTCATCTCATTTTCTAAATTTCGCCCACAAATAATAAACTTACAAAGCTTTCAACTTTGTAGAATTTGATTTTTTTTGCGAATCCGCTATGTTTGACATTATGGTTCATGCTATAGTTTGTTATCGAAAGTAAAATACTGGAAAATATTTGGAATTAAAAAAATAAAATAAAAAGAAAAATAAAATTTTAGTTGGATGGAGATTTGAACCTGCGTCCCTGAGCTAAACAACCCAAATTGCATATGATTTGTATTAAAATTTAGAAGCTAAAGCATCTTTATTTATTTAGAAAATGAGATATAAAATTTTACTAATTTTTCGAGATCTTTCGATATCTCAAATAATTTACCCCCATACGGTTTCAAAACATAGGAATTTCCACTTTTTCTCCCCGAAGACGGGGTCAAAAGTTATCGACATATATTAAGAAAACATAGTTCACTTCACCACCATTCTTACGATATAAGGTATAAGAAAATCGGACATCAAATACAAAAGTTATACCTAAAAATTGCCTCAACAAATGTGCGTTGGGGTACGAGCAGTGATGGTTTTTACTCCTTGGGGTAAATAAAAAAAAGCACCAAAAAAAGGTGCTTTTTATCAATGAAAAATGGAATAAACAAAATAACAGCAAACTTAATTTAAAAAACATTAATTTTAGTGGTCTCAAAAGTTATAAATTGATTTTGGCATCACAAAAAACGACTAAATTTTGAATGAAACAACTTTTTTTTTGATTTTTCGTGGTTTCATCTCAATAAATGCTGGGGTTTTTTCTCAAAATATAGCGATTCTAGGGGTATTTGAGAATTTTTTGGGGGTACATTTTTTTGGAACCTGGCAACACTGAGTACGAGTTCGAGTAAAGCGGTCAGAAAAAACACGAGCGCCCGAACGTCTGCACGTAGCAGGTTTTATTTTGTTTCGTGTTCTTTGTATGTTTTGATTATTATTATCTACGCTATGAGTACTTTACACTTTTCGGAAAATCTACTACGATTTTAAAAATTGTTATTATAACGGTTTTTTTGTGGTTTGATCATATTTTATTTTGATTTTTATATGTGAAATTCGATAAATAATGAATTTAGTTTTGGCTTATCAGAAATTTAAGATTATTACCATCACTACGAATTCACTTTCTTATGGTCTGAATCATGGCCTTCTCAATATGCCGTTCGTATTAGAATGGGAACATCGGTTGGAAACTGGAAATGGCGCACTGCAGAAAATGATGGAACAGCCCTCTGCTGCGCCCCCAAAATTTCAAATTTAGTACAGCAGTCTCCACTAGCACATAGGCGAAAAATGCGGCCACAAAATTTGTTGATACCCCCACAAATTTTTAAAGTATCCCAGTTGGGTTACTTTTTGATTTTTGGTTGGGTTCTACTCTATTTTTCTTACTATTTCTCATATGCAAATTTACTGCAATTGTCCAATAGCTGGACCTTTAAAGCTTCGGAATGCAGGTTCAAATCCCAACACAAATGGTAATATATTTTTTTAATTTTTAAAAAAATGTTGAAAATCATACAAATTGTTCAATTCAAACTTTAACATTTTTGAAATATCAAATCTTAATAATTCTTTGAAAATTGTGGTCATACTAAATAATATACCCTCAAACCCACTGAAGAAACAAGAGTTTCAAAACTGAAAAAAATTGAATTCCGTTAGACTGCCAAACCGTTTGTCAGATCTTTGGGATGAAATTTTGACACCATATTCTGACTACCACAAGATTATCATACAAATTTTTAACCAATTCAATAATTAAATAACTTAAACATAACTTGAATAACTTGAAAACTTGAAACACTGTTGCGGGTTGAGATTTCAAAGGGACGACCTCGCCAAGAACGTCGTGGAAGTGGACGAGACTTTCGGCGTCAATTTGGCAGCTTTGGAGGACCCCGCAGTACTAGTAGCATATTTCGTCCATCCCGTGGATCAGGAAATCGTTATAGTCAGGATATTAACTATACCAACAGCAGTAGTCGAGCTTCCAGTGGGGGAAGAGATGACGGCGGAAGTTTTGAAGTAAATCGAAGAGATGGTTATGGCGGAAGTCGGTATATTGTTCGTCAATATAGTAGTGGGTTTGGAGCTTTGTGGACGAGCTGGAGGAAATCCAGCAACTAGTCGTTTTAGATCTCTGTCTCCCGTGGGAAATCGCCGTTTTTAATGAAGAGATTATTTATTTACGAAATTTTTATAAATTTTAATTGTAATATGGATCAATAAACATGTATTATCAGTATATTGTTGTTATAGTATATTCTTCATTTATTGGTTGGATGGAAATTTATAAATATGCATATTCTCATTTGGTCAAAGGTCAACAAATTAAAGGTAATTTAATGGAGTTTTGTAGTTCAGTTTATTTCTATAGACAGACGGGCATCGCTATGAGTTCCGGTCCCCGAAATTTGTTGCATGTTTGTTTTAAACGGTTAGTTATAATATTAAGGCCACTTTTTTCACTCGCAGTTAAATTCCTTAAATGGCCAATAGATTTAAATTACATTTATAAATAACAGCCCAATTAATATCTACATTTAAAAATTGGCTTTGCTCACCGCAAATTAAGTTTATTCCTGAACCATTTCAATTTAAACCCCAGTTAAGAATTTCCCTGGGATATTTGCTATAATTGTCAAAATATATAAAAATTATTTCAAAATTTGAAGGAAAAATGTCAAAGTATATTTAAATTATTTCCAATTCTGAATTAAAACAGCTGTTATTATAACATATGCTTCAGAGAAACAGAAACCCACCTCTAAAATGTACAGAGAGAATTCGTATGAAATGAATGAAACTCTCCGAGAGTTTTCGATAACAAAATGCACTATTTGAACTGCTGAAGTTCACGGTCTTGGCCACAAAATGCTCCCTATTCATCATACTCCACATCGCCAACTTTTGAATTCAGTTCCTTATCGTAAGCATCCATTCTCGTTTACAATTTTTATATTTTTCTATTTCAGAATAATTTTGTTGTTTTGTTATCATTAGGTAGTGATACATACATACATAAGGTGTTTATTGTATTTATTTTTCGTTCAAAATTTATGAAAGAAATGTCGAATGAAGTGTAAATAATATGAGATATATAAAAAAATAATATTTACCCATTTCTTTACACATTAGTTATTCTTTCACAAGGCAGTCGTTTTGACTGATTTTGGGCAATCTAGGTATATACAAAGTGTCGGTTTTTCTAGTGTTAAAAACTTTAAACAATTCAAAATTTGAAATATGCACACCGTTTTTTTCGTACTCTATTCGAATCAATTAGCTATAGATGACACAACTCACTAATTTTTCTTATAAACAAGCATATGTTTATTTACATAAACATGTTTATGTAAATAAACATATACTTACATATTGATTGGATGAAAAAAAGACTAAATAAATTTTTTTTAAACTAATTTCTCAGCCTTGGCTGATGTCAGTTAGTTTTTGATGTTAAGCAACAAAACTAGAAAAAAAGTAATTTAATGAAACAATATCTGTGAAGATAAATATTTTGGAAACTCCATATATTGGACTTTTTCACACGCAAAAAGCATGTTGCACAGTGTTTGAATGGAGCCAACGTTTGAATGGACTTTATTCCAGATTTACTGATGCTATCGAGGTCTGGTTTTTTGCGAATTATATCAAGTTCGTTGTATATATGTACGTTCGTGGGATCTTAATTTTTTTCAATTTTAATTATAAGTACTAAATAACTTTTTATACGTCCGCATAAAAAAAGAAGAGAACAATATGTGGTTTTTTTCAGGGACCTGTGAGGGTTAAAAAGACATACTATGTTCACACTGAAATTCCGTTGAAAATGCGAAACTCGTCTCTGGTTTTGTTACATTTATCATTGTGAATAACATTTTTGTGAATTGAAATGTCAAAAATATAAAGAGAAATATTAAAAAAAGTAAAAAAAACAATGAATAATTTTATTCGATCAAGAATTTACGGAACATTGTAGCGATCATAGGATTTTATCGCCTCCATTGCTGTTGTCTACAATAGTAAAATATATACGTGAGTCCCATATATTCTCGACTACGGCGATAATGATGACCCTCGAGCTAAAAACAAAAACCATTGAATTTTTTGACAGTTCGAGATGTATAAAATTTTAATAATAAACACTAGTACACAAAACCCGTATTTAACACGCGATACAGAAAAAGTATTTGATACAAAATGCAACTTTATTTCATGTCTAGATTGGATAACAATTGTGAATTTCTGGTCCCAATTTTGAACTTTGACCCCAATTATTTCCACAACCGGGGAAGATCACACCGAAATATTTTGGCGTTATGTTATACCATATACCCTGTGGGTAAGGGTCCTTCCGTTTGTAACAGTGTGAAGGAGGGTCGTAGCTATAGAAAATTATATATATTCATGATCAGCGTCACTTCCCGAGTCAATTTAGAGATTTCCGTCTGTCTGTAGAAATCAGCTTTTTGAATAAACTGCTGATTTTCAGCGAAAATCAAGAAATTTTCGATTTGCAACCGTGGTTTAGGTTTAAAATAGTACTATTTCACAAAAATCCTTTACCCTGATGTCATATTCATTCCAACATAATGAAGAAGTCGACAACAACGTGTGTAGAATACACACCAATACAAGGAAACAAATACCGCCAAAAGAAAATATGACGTATGAAAATCTATTTTTGTCGTGTGAGAGATCTAGAGATTTTTGAAATAAACATACATACATCTACTACGATTTTTAGCAGCATTTGCTACGAATGCACTTTTTATTTTCCGAATCCTGCTTTTCGACTTAAATGAAATAGCGTGCATATGAGAATGATATTAGTTCTACTGGCACACAGATCACTGAAAAGTATGGACCCGCCCTTTGACACACCCACAAAATACACGTACAAGCAAATTTTGAAAAAACTCGGTGTGAAACCGATTCTGCCGATTGTTTTTCTACTGGTACATAGACGGAAAATGAAGAATCATAGAAAAGGATGGACCCGACCTCTGCCACGCCCACAAAATGTAAAGAACAAATTTCAAAAGTACAAATATCAAAAATACACGGGTGAAATCTGTTTTACCGATTTTCTTCGTGGCACACAGACCACAGAAAATAATGAACCCGTCTTTTGTACACCCTCACTACATTTAAAAAAATGGTATTTTGAAAATTCATGGTGTAAAACCGGTTTTACTTTTCTACATGGGTTCAACTGGTATATAGATGGAAAATGGCGGACCACAGGACACTAAAAGTTTACGCCTCTTAAGGTATAACTCATCTCATTTTCTAAATTTCGCCCACAAATAATAAACTTACAAAGCTTTCAACTCTGTAGAATTTGAGAATTTTTTTTTGCGAATCCGCTATGTTTGACATTATGGTTCATGCTATAGTTTGTTATCGAAAGTAAAATACTGGAAAATATTTGGAATTAAAAAAAATAAAATAAAAAGAAAAATAAAATTTTAGTTGGATGGAGATTTGAACCTGCGTCCCTGAGCTAAACAACCCAAATTGCATATGATTTGTATTAAAATTTAGAAGCTAAAGCATCTTTATTTATTTAGAAAATGAGATATAAAATTTTAATAATTTTTCGGGATCTTTCGATATCTCAAATAATTTACCCCCATACGTTTTCAAAACATAGGAATTTCCACTTTTTCTCCCCGAAGACGGGGTCAAAAGTTATCGACATATATTAAGAAAACATAGTTCACTTCACCACCATTCTTACGATATAAGGTATAAGAAAATCGGACATCAAATACAAAAGTTATAAGTTATACCTAAAAATTGCCTCAACAAATGTGCGTTGGGGTACGAGCAGTGATGGTTTTTACTCCTTGGGGTAAATAAAAAAAAGCACCAAAAAAAGGTGTTTTTTATCAATGAAAAATGGAATAAACAAAATAACAGCAAACTTAATTTAAAAAACATTAATTTTAGTGGTCTCAAAAGTTATAAATTGATTTTGGCATCACAAAAAACGACTAAATTTTGAATGAAACAACTTTTTTTTTGATTTTTCGTGGTTTCATCTCAATAAATGCCGGGGTTTTTTTCTCAAAATATAGCGATTCTAGGGGTATTTGAGAATTTTTTGGGGGTACATTTTTTTGGAACCTGGCAACACTGAGTACGAGTTCGAGTAAAGCGGTCAGAAAAAACACGAGCGCCCGAACGTCTGCACGTAGCAGGTTTTATTTTGTTTCGTATGAATGGGAACATCGGTTGGAAACTGGAAATGGCGCACTGCAGAAAATGATGGAACAGCCCTCTGCTGCGCCCCCAAAATTTCAAATTTAGTACAGCAGTCACCACTAGCACATAGGCGAAAAATGCGGCCACAAAATTTTTTGATACCCCCACAAATTTTTAAAGTATCCCAGTTTGGTTACTTTTTGATTTTTGGTTGGGTTCTACTCTATTTTTCTTACTATTTCTCATATGCAAATTTACTGCAATTGTCCAATAGCTGGACCTTTAAAGCTTCGGAATGCAGGTTCAAATCCCAACACAAATGGTAATATATTTTTTTAATTTTTTAAAAAATGTTGAAAATCATACAAATTGTTTAATTCAAACTTTAACATTTTTGAAATATCAAATCTTAATAATTCTTTGAAAATTGTGGTCATACTAAATAATATACCCTCAAACCCACTGAAGAAACAAGAGTTTCAAAACTGAAAAAAATTGAATTCCGTTAGACTGCCAAACCGTTTGTCAGATCTTTGGGATGAAATTTTGACACCATATTCTGACTACCACAAGATTAGCATACAAATTTTTAACCAATTCAATAATTAAATAACTTAAACATAACTTGAATAACTTGAAATCTTCCATAACCGGCCACGTCGAGTACCCATTCAAATATAATTTGACATATCAACAAGGTTCCAAAAAATGTAAAGAATCCCGGGACCTGCCTTTCAAAGCATACTTCACGACTTTTTGAGCTATCGCCTGGGTGGACCAGGCAGGTTATATTATATTATAGTATGTTATAGTATATTCTTCATTTAGTGCGGTAGTCTACATTTAAAAATTGGTTTTGTTCACCGCAAATTAAGTTTATTCCTGAACCATTTAAATTTAAAGCTCTGTTAAGAATTTCCCTGGGATATTTGCTCTAATTGTCAAAATATATAAAAATTATTTCAAAATTTTAAGGAAAAATGTCAAAGTATATTTAAATTATTTCCAATTCTGAATTAAAACAGCTGTTATTATAACATATGCTTCAGAGAAACAGAAACCCACCTCTAAAATGTACAGAGAGAATTCGTATGAAATGAATGAAACTCTCCGAGAGTTTTCGATAACAAAATGCACTATTTGAACTGCTGAAGTTCACGGTCTTGGCCACAAATGCTCCCTATTCATCATACTCCACATCGCCAACTTTTGAATTCAGTTCCTTATCGTAAGCATCCATTCTCGTTTACAATTTTTATATTTTTCTATTTCAGAATAATTTTGTTGTTTTGTTATCATTAGGTAGTGATACATACATACATAAGGTGTTTATTGTATTTATTTTTCGTTCAAAATTTATGAAAGAAATGTCGAATGAAGTGTAAATAATATGAGATATATAAAAAAATAATATTTACCCATTTCTTTACACATTAGTTATTCTTTCACAAGGCAGTCGTTTTGACTGATTTTGGGAAATCTAGGTATATACAAAGTGTCGGTTTTTCTAGTGTTAAAAACTTTAAACAATTCAAAATTTGAAATATGCACACCGTTTTTTTCGTACTCTATTCGAATCAATTAGCTATAGATGACACAACTCAATAATTTTTCTTATAAACAAGTATATGTTTATTTACATAAACATGTTTATGTAAATAAACATATACTTACATATTGATTGGATGAAAAAAAGACTAAATAAATTTTTTTTAAACTAATTTCTCAGCCTTGGCTGATGTCAGTTAGTTTTTGATGTTAAGCAACAAAACTAAAAAAAAAGTAATTTAATGAAACAATATCTGTGAAGATAAATATTTTGGAAACTCCATATATTGGACTTTTTCACACGCAAAAAGCATGTTGCACAGTGTTTGAATGGAGCCAACGTTTGAATGGACTTTATTCCAGATTTACTGATGCTATCGGGGTCTAGTTTTTTGCGAATTATATCAAGTTCGTTGTATATATGTACGTTCGTGGGATCTTAATTTTTTTCAATTTTAATTATAAGTACTAAATAACTTTTTATACGTCCGCATAAAAAAAGAAGAGAACAATATGTGGTTTTTTTCAGGGACCTGTGAGGGTTAAAAAGACATACTATGTTCACACTGAAATTCCGTTGAAAATGCGAAACTCGTCTCTGGTTTTGTTACATTTATCATTGTGAATAACATTTTTGTGAATTGAAATGTCAAAAATATAAAGAGAAATATTAAAAAAAGTAAAAAAAACAATGAATCATTTTATTCGATCAAGAATTTACGGAACATTGTAGCGATCATAGGATTTTATCGCCTCCATTGCTGTTGTCTACAATAGTAAAATATATACGTGAGTCCCATATATTCTCGACTACGGCGATAATGATGACCCTCGAGCTAAAAACTAAAACCATTGAATTTTTTGACAGTTCGAGATGTATAAAATTTTAATAATAAACACTAGTACACAAAACCCGTATTTAACACGCGATACAGAAAAAGTATTTGATACAAAATGCAACTTTATTTCATGTCTAGATTGGATAACAATTGTGAATTTCTGGTCCCAATTTTGAACTTCGACCCCAATTATTTCCACAACCGGGGAAGATCACACCGAAATATTTTGGCGTTATGTTATACCATATACCCTGTGGGTAAGGGTCCTTCCGTTTGTAACAGTGTGAAGGAGGGTCGTAGCTATTGAAAATTATATATATTCATGATCAGCGTCACTTCCCGAGTCAATTTAGAGATTTCCGTCTGTCTGTAGAAATCAGCTTTTTGAATAAACTGCTGATTTTCAGCGAAAATCAAGAAATTTTCGATTTGCAACCGTGGTTTAGGTTTAAAATAGTACTATTTCACAAAATCCTTTACCCTGATGTCATATTCATTCCAACATAATGAAGAAGTCGACAACAACGTGTGTAGAATACACACCAATACAAGGAAACAAATACCGCCAAAAGAAAATATGACGTATGAAAATCTATTTTGGACCCGACCTCTGCCACGCCCACAAAATGTAAAGAACAAATTTCAAAAGTACAAATATCAAAAATACACGGGTGAAATCTGTTTTACCGATTTTCTTCGTGGGTTCCACTGGCACATAGACCACAGAAAATAATGAACCCGTCTTTGTACACCCTCACTACATTTAAAAAAATTGTATTTTGAAAATACATGGTGTAAAACCGGTTTTACTTTTCTACATGGGTTCAACTGGTATATAGATGGAAAATGGCGGACCACAGGACATTAAAATTTTACGCCTCTTCCACGCTCTAAAAACCGCCAAAATCGTTTTTAAGGTATAACTCATCTCATTTTCTAAATTTCGCCCACAAATAATAAACTTACAAAGCTTTCAACTTTGTAGAATTTGATTTTTTTTGCGAATCCGCTATGTTTGACATTATGGTTCATGCTATAGTTTGTTATCGAAAGCAAAATACTGGAAAATATTTGGAATTAAAAAAAATAAAATAAAAAGAAAAATAAAATTTTAGTTGGATGGAGATTTGAACCTGCGTCCCTGAGCTAAACAACCCAAATTGCATATGATTTGTATTAAAATTTAGAAGCTAAAGCATCTTTATTTATTTAGAAAATGAGATATAAAATTTTAATAATTTTCGAGATCTTTCGATATCTCAAATAATTTACCCCCATACGGTTTCAAAACATAGGAATTTTCACTTTTCTCCCCGAAGACGGGGTCAAAAGTTATCGACATATATTAAGAAAACATAGTTCACTTCACCACCATTCTTACGATATAAGGTATAAGAAAATCGGACATCAAATACAAAAGTTATAAGTTATACCTAAAAATTGCCTCAACAAATGTGCGTTGGGGTACGAGCAGTGATGGTTTTTACTCCTTGGGGTAAATAAAAAAAAGCACCAAAAAAGGTGCTTTTTATCAATGTAAAATGGAAATAAAACAAAATAACAACAAACTTATTTAAAAAACATTAATTTTAGTGGTCTCAAAAGTATAAATTGATTTGGCATCACAAAAAACGATTAAATTTTGAATGAAACAACTTTTTTTTTGATTTTTCATGGTTTCATCTCAATAAATGCTGGTGTTTTTTTTCTCAAAATATAGCGATTCTAGGGGTATTTGAGAATTTTTTGGGGGGTACATTTTTTTGGAACCTGGCAACACTGAGTACGAGTTCGAGTAAAGCGGTCAGAAAAAAACACGAGCGCCCGAACGTCTGCACGTAGCAGGTTTTATTTTGTTCGTGTTCTTTGTATGTTTTGATTATTATTATCTACGCTATGAGTACTTTACACTTTTCGGAAAATCTACTACGATTTTAAAAATTGTTAACGGTTTTTTTGTGGTTTGAACATATTTATTTTGATTTTTATATGTGAAATTCGATAAATAATGAATTTAGTTTTTGCTTATCAGAAATTTAAGATTATTACCATCACTTACGAATTCACTTTCTTATGGTCTGAATCATGGCCTTCTCAATATGCCGTTCGTATTAGAATGGGAACATCGGTTGGAAACTGGAAATGGCGCACTGCAGAAAATGATGGAACAGCCCTCTGCTGCGCCCCCAAAATTTCAAATTTAGTACAGCAACAAATTTTTAAGTATCCCAGTTTGGTTACTTTTTGATTTTGGTGGGTTCTACTCTATTTTTCTTACTATTTCTCATATGCAAATTTACTGCAATTGTCCAATAGCTGGACCCTTTAAAGCTTCGGAATGCAGGTTCAAATCCCAACACAAATGGTAATATATTTTTTTTAATTTTTAAAAAAATGTTGAAAATCATACAAATTGTTTAATTCAAACTTTAACATTTTTGAAATATCAAATCTTAATAATTCTTTGAAAATTGTGGTCATACTAAATAATATACCCTTAAACCCACTGAAGAAACAAGAGTTTCAAACTGAAAAAAATTGAATTCCGTTAGACTGCCAAACCGTTTTGTCAGATCTTTGGGATGAAATTTTGACACCATATTCTGACTACCACAAGATTAGCATACAAATTTTTAACCAATTCAATAATTAAATAACTTAAACATAACTTGAATAACTTGAAATCTTCCATAACCGGTCACGTCGAGTAACCCATTCAAATATAATTTGACATATCAACAAGGTTCCAAAAAATGTACAGAATCCCGGGACCTGCCTTTCAAAGCATACTTCGCGACTTTTTGAGCTATCGCCTGGGTGGACCAGGCAGGTTTATAGTATATTATAGTATGTTATAGTATATTCTTCATTTAGTGCGCTAGTCTACATTTAAAAATTGGTTTTGTTCACCGCAAATTAAGTTTATTCCTGAACCATTTAAATTTAAAGCTCTGTTAAGAATTTCCCTGGAATATTTGTTCTAATATATCAAAAATTTTTCAAAATTTGAAAGAAAATTGTCAAAGAATATTTAAAATAATTTCACTTTTGATTGAAAACAACTGTTATTTTGACATATAATCAGGACAAAGATAAATTTCACCCTTTCGATTTCTCTGAGATATTTGTCAAAATATATTCAAAATATTTTAAATTTTGAATGACATAAGTATCAGAGAGACAGAAACCCACCTCACAGAAATAATTCATATGAAATGAATGCATCTTGGCCTCGAAATGCTCACTATTCATATCATACTCCATTTCGCCCACTTTTGAATTCTGTTCTTTGTCGTAAGCATCCATTCTCGTTCATTCACAATTATTATATTTT
Source organism: Coelopa frigida (assembly GCA_017309665.1). Lineage (NCBI taxonomy): Eukaryota > Metazoa > Arthropoda > Insecta > Diptera > Coelopidae > Coelopa > Coelopa frigida. Next base: position 129,586 of record JAFDUT010000020.1, read on the forward strand.
TCTATTACAGAACAAATTGGAAAATTATTTCAGTTTAACTGGGGAAAGAAGATTTGGAAAGGGAATTCACAAAATATGGAAAACTAAATTCGGTTTTGGGTTGCTTTTAATCCACTTGGCTTTTGCTTTTGTTGAATTTGAGAATCGCGTGATACTGAAAAAGCTTGTGATATGTGATATATATGAATGGATCAGAAATATTAGGATCACTGTTGCGGGTTGAGATTTCAAAGGGACGACCTCGCCAAGAACGTCTGGAAGTGGACGAGACTTTCGGCGTCAATTTGGCAGCTTTGGAGGACCCCGCTGTACTAGTAGCATATTTCGTCCATCCCGTGGATCAGGAAATCGTTATAGTCAGGATATTAACTATACCAACAGCAGTAGTCGAGCTTCCAGTGGGGGAAGAGATGACGGCGGAAGTTTTGAAGTAAATCGAAGAGATGGTTATGGCGGAAGTCGGTATATTGTTCGTCAATATAGTAGTGGGTTTGGAGCTTTGTGGACGAGCTGGAGGAAATCCAGCAACTAGTCGTTTTAGATCTCTGTCTCCCGTGGGAAATCGCCCGTTTTTAATGAAGAGATTATTTATTTACGAAATTTTTATAAATTTTAATTGTAATATGGATCAATAAACATGTATTATCAGTATATTGTTGTTATAGTATATTCTTCATTTATTGGTTGGATGGAAATCTATAAATATGCATATTCTCATTTGGTCAAAGGTCAACAAATTAAAGGTAATTTAATGGAGTTTTGTAGTTCAGTTTATTTCTATAGACAGACGGGCATCGCTATGAGTTCCGGTCCCCGAAATTTGTTGCATGTTTGTTTTTAAACGGTTAGTTATAATATTAAGGCCACTTTTTTCACTCGCAGTTAAATTCCTTAAATGGCCAATAGATTTAAATTACATTTATAAATAACAGCCCAATTAATATCTACATTTAAAAATTGGCTTTGCTCACCGCAAATTAAGTTTATTCCTGAACCATTTAAATTTAAACCCCAGTTAAGAATTTCCCTGGGATATTTGCTCTAATTGTCAAAATATATAAAAATTATTTCAAAATTTGAAGGAAAAATGTCAAAGTATATTTAAATTATTTCCAATTCTGAATTAAAACAGCTGTTATTATAACATATGCTTCAGAGAAACAGAAACCCACCTCTAAAATGTACAGAGAGAATTCGTATGAAATGAATGAAACTCTCCGAGAGTTTTCGATAACAAAATGCACTATTTGAACTGCTGAAGTTCACGGTCTTGGCCACAAAATGCTCCCTATTCATCATACTCCACATCGCCAACTTTTGAATTCAGTTCCTTATCGTAAGCATCCATTCTCGTTTACAATTTTTATATTTTTCTATTTCAGAATAATTTTGTTGTTTGTTATCATTAGGTAGTGATACATACATACATAAGGTGTTTATTGTATTTATTTTTCGTTCAAAATTTATGAAAGAAATGTCGAATGAAGTGTAAATAATATGAGATATATAAAAAAATAATATTTACCCATTTCTTTACACATTAGTTATTCTTTCACAAGGCAGTCGTTTGACTGATTTTGGGCAATCTAGGTATATACAAAGTGTCGGTTTATCTAGTGTTAAAAACTTTAAACAATTCAAAATTTGAAATATGCACACCCGTTTTTTTCGTACTCTTTTCGAATCAATTAGCTATAGATGACACAACTCACTAATTTTTCTTATAAACAAGTATATGTTTATTTACATAAACATGTTTATGTAAATAAACATATACTTACATATTGATTGGATGAAAAAAAGACTAAATACATTTTTTTTAAACTAATTTCTCAGCCTTGGCTGATGTCAGTTAGTTTTTGATGTTAAGCAACAATACTAAAAAAAAAGTAATTTAATGAAACAATATCTGTGAAGATAAATATTTTGGAAACTCCATATATTGGACTTTTCACACGCAAAAAGCATGTTGCACAGTGTTTGAATGGAGCCAACGTTTGAATGGACTTTATTCCAGATTTACTGATGCTATCGAGGTCTGGTTTTTTGCGAATTATATCAAGTTCGTTGTATATATGTACGTTCGTGGGATCTTATTTTTTTCAATTTTAATTATAAGTACTAAATAACTTTTTATACGTCCGCATAAAAAAAGAAGAGAACAATATGTGGTTTTTTCAGGGACCGGTGAGGGTTAAAAAGACATACTATGTTCACACTGAAATTCCGTTGAAAATGCGAAACTCGTCTCTGGTTTTGTTACATTTATCATTGTGAATAACATTTTTGTGAATTGAAATGTCAAAAATATAAAGAGAAATATTAAAAAAAGTAAAAAAAACAATGAATCATTTTATTCGATCAAGAATTTACGGAACATTGTAGCGATCATAGGATTTTATCGCCTCCATTGCTGTTGTCTACAATAGTAAAATATATACGTGAGTCCCATATATTCTCGACTACGGCGATAATGATGACCCTCGAGCTAAAAACAAAAACCATTGAATTTTTTGACAGTTCGAGATGTATAAAATTTTAATAATAAACACTAGTACACAAAACCCGTATTTAACACGCGATACAGAAAAAGTATTTGATACAAAATGCAACTTTATTTCATGTCTAGATTGGATAACAATTGTGAATTTCTGGTCCCAATTTTGAACTTTGACCCCAATTATTTCCACAACCGGGAAGATCACACCGAAATATTTTGGCGTTATGTTATACCATATACCCTGTGGGTAAGGGTCCTTCCGTTTGTAACAGTGTGAAGGAGGGTCGTAGCTATAGAAAATTATATATATTCATGATCAGCGTCACTTCCCGAGTCAATTTAGAGATTTCCGTCTGTCTGTAGAAATCAGCTTTTTGAATAAACTGCTGATTTTCAGCGAAAATCAAGAAATTTTCGATTTGCAACCGTGGTTTAGGTTTAAAATAGTACTATTTCACAAAAATCCTTTACCCTGATGTCATATTCATTCCAACATAATGAAGAAGTCGACAACAACGTGTGTAGAATACACACCAATACAAGGAAACAAATACCGCCAAAAGAAAATATGACGTATGAAAATCTATTTTGGACCCGACCTCTGCCACGCCCACAAAATGTAAAGAACAAATTTCAAAAGTACAAATATCAAAAATACACGGGTGAAATCTGTTTTACCGATTTTCTTCGTGGGTTCCACTGGCACATAGACCACAGAAAATAATGAACCCGTCTTTGTACACCCTCACTACATTTAAAAAAATTGTATTTTGAAAATACATGGTGTAAAACCGGTTTTACTTTTCTACATGGGTTCAACTGGTATATAGATGGAAAATGGCGGACCACAGGACACTAAAAGTTTACGCCTCTTCCACGCTCTAAAAACCGCCAAAATCGTTTTTAAGGTATAACTCATCTCATTTTCTAAATTTCGCCCACAAATAATAAACTTACAAAGCTTTCAACTTTGTAGAATTTGATTTTTTTTGCGAATCCGCTATGTTTGACATTATGGTTCATGCTATAGTTTGTTATCGAAAGCAAAATACTGGAAAATATTTGGAATTAAAAAAAATAAATAAAAAGAAAAATAAAATTTTAGTTGGATGGAGATTTGAACCTGCGTCCCTGAGCTAAACAACCCAAATTGCATATGATTTGTATTAAAATTTAGAAGCTAAAGCATCTTTATTTATTTAGAAAATGAGATATAAATTTTAATAATTTTTCGAGATCTTTCGATATCTCAAATAATTTACCCCCATACGGTTTCAAAACATAGGAATTTCCACTTTTTCTCCCCGAAGACGGGGTCAAAAGTTATCGACATATATTAAGAAAACATAGTTCACTTCACCACCATTCTTACGATATAAGGTATAAGAAAATCGGACATCAAATACAAAAGTTATACCTAAAAATTGCCTCAACAAATGTGCGTTGGGGTACGAGCAGTGATGGTTTTTACTCCTTGGGGTAAATAAAAAAAAGCACCAAAAAAAGGTGCTTTTTATCAATGAAAAATGGAATAAACAAAATAACAGCAAACTTAATTTAAAAAACATTAATTTTAGTGGTCTCAAAAGTTATAAATTGATTTTGGCATCACAAAAAACGACTAAATTTTGAATGAAACAACTTTTTTTTTGATTTTTCGTGGTTTCATCTCAATAAATGCTGGGGTTTTTTCTCAAAATATAGCGATTGTAGGGGTATTTGAGAATTTTTTGGGGGTACATTTTTTTGGAACCTGGCAACACTGAGTACGAGTTCGAGTAAAGCGGTCAGAAAAAACACGAGCGCCCGAACGTCTGCACGTAGCAGGTTTTATTTTGTTTCGTGTTCTTTGTATGTTTTGATTATTATTATCTACGCTATGAGTACTTTACACTTTTCGGAAAATCTACTACGATTTTAAAAATTGTTATTATAACGGTTTTTTTGTGGTTTGATCATAATTTATTTTGATTTTTATATGTGAAATTCGATAAATAATGAATTTAGTTTTGGCTTATCAGAAATTTAAGATTATTACCATCACTACGAATTCACTTTCTTATGGTCTGAATCATGGCCTTCTCAATATGCCGTTCGTATTAGAATGGGAACATCGGTTGGAAACTGGAAATGGCGCACTGCAGAAAATGATGGAACAGCCCTCTGCTGCGCCCCCAAAATTTCAAATTTAGTACAGCAGTCTCCACTAGCACATAGGCGAAAAATGCGGCCACAAAATTTGTTGATACCCCCACAAATTTTTAAAGTATCCCAGTTGGGTTACTTTTTGATTTTTGGTTGGGTTCTACTCTATTTTTCTTACTATTTCTCATATGCAAATTTACTGCAATTGTCCAATAGCTGGACCTTTAAAGCTTCGGAATGCAGGTTCAAATCCCAACACAAATGGTAATATATTTTTTTAATTTTTAAAAAAATGTTGAAAATCATACAAATTGTTCAATTCAAACTTTAACATTTTTGAAATATCAAATCTTAATAATTCTTTGAAAATTGTGGTCATACTAAATAATATACCCTCAAACCCACTGAAGAAACAAGAGTTTCAAAACTGAAAAAAATTGAATTCCGTTAGACTGCCAAACCGTTTGTCAGATCTTTGGGATGAAATTTTGACACCATATTCTGACTACCACAAGATTATCATACAAATTTTTAACCAATTCAATAATTAAATAACTTAAACATAACTTGAATAACTTGAAAACTTGAAACACTGTTGCGGGTTGAGATTTCAAAGGGACGACCTCGCCAAGAACGTCGTGGAAGTGGACGAGACTTTCGGCGTCAATTTGGCAGCTTTGGAGGACCCCGCAGTACTAGTAGCATATTTCGTCCATCCCGTGGATCAGGAAATCGTTATAGTCAGGATATTAACTATACCAACAGCAGTAGTCGAGCTTCCAGTGGGGGAAGAGATGACGGCGGAAGTTTTGAAGTAAATCGAAGAGATGGTTATGGCGGAAGTCGGTATATTGTTCGTCAATATAGTAGTGGGTTTGGAGCTTTGTGGACGAGCTGGAGGAAATCCAGCAACTAGTCGTTTTAGATCTCTGTCTCCCGTGGGAAATCGCCGTTTTTAATGAAGAGATTATTTATTTACGAAATTTTTATAAATTTTAATTGTAATATGGATCAATAAACATGTATTATCAGTATATTGTTGTTATAGTATATTCTTCATTTATTGGTTGGATGGAAATTTATAAATATGCATATTCTCATTTGGTCAAAGGTCAACAAATTAAAGGTAATTTAATGGAGTTTTGTAGTTCAGTTTATTTCTATAGACAGACGGGCATCGCTATGAGTTCCGGTCCCCGAAATTTGTTGCATGTTTGTTTTAAACGGTTAGTTATAATATTAAGGCCACTTTTTTCACTCGCAGTTAAATTCCTTAAATGGCCAATAGATTTAAATTACATTTATAAATAACAGCCCAATTAATATCTACATTTAAAAATTGGCTTTGCTCACCGCAAATTAAGTTTATTCCTGAACCATTTCAATTTAAACCCCAGTTAAGAATTTCCCTGGGATATTTGCTATAATTGTCAAAATATATAAAAATTATTTCAAAATTTGAAGGAAAAATGTCAAAGTATATTTAAATTATTTCCAATTCTGAATTAAAACAGCTGTTATTATAACATATGCTTCAGAGAAACAGAAACCCACCTCTAAAATGTACAGAGAGAATTCGTATGAAATGAATGAAACTCTCCGAGAGTTTTCGATAACAAAATGCACTATTTGAACTGCTGAAGTTCACGGTCTTGGCCACAAAATGCTCCCTATTCATCATACTCCACATCGCCAACTTTTGAATTCAGTTCCTTATCGTAAGCATCCATTCTCGTTTACAATTTTTATATTTTTCTATTTCAGAATAATTTTGTTGTTTTGTTATCATTAGGTAGTGATACATACATACATAAGGTGTTTATTGTATTTATTTTTCGTTCAAAATTTATGAAAGAAATGTCGAATGAAGTGTAAATAATATGAGATATATAAAAAAATAATATTTACCCATTTCTTTACACATTAGTTATTCTTTCACAAGGCAGTCGTTTTGACTGATTTTGGGCAATCTAGGTATATACAAAGTGTCGGTTTTTCTAGTGTTAAAAACTTTAAACAATTCAAAATTTGAAATATGCACACCGTTTTTTTCGTACTCTATTCGAATCAATTAGCTATAGATGACACAACTCACTAATTTTTCTTATAAACAAGTATATGTTTATTTACATAAACATGTTTATGTAAATAAACATATACTTACATATTGATTGGATGAAAAAAAGACTAAATACATTTTTTTTAAACTAATTTCTCAGCCTTGGCTGATGTCAGTTAGTTTTTGATGTTAAGCAACAAAACTAGAAAAAAAGTAATTTAATGAAACAATATCTGTGAAGATAAATATTTTGGAAACTCCATATATTGGACTTTTTCACACGCAAAAAGCATGTTGCACAGTGTTTGAATGGAGCCAACGTTTGAATGGACTTTATTCCAGATTTACTGATGCTATCGAGGTCTGGTTTTTTGCGAATTATATCAAGTTCGTTGTATATATGTACGTTCGTGGGATCTTAATTTTTTTCAATTTTAATTATAAGTACTAAATAACTTTTTATACGTCCGCATAAAAAAAGAAGAGAACAATATGTGGTTTTTTTCAGGGACCTGTGAGGGTTAAAAAGACATACTATGTTCACACTGAAATTCCGTTGAAAATGCGAAACTCGTCTCTGGTTTTGTTACATTTATCATTGTGAATAACATTTTTGTGAATTGAAATGTCAAAAATATAAAGAGAAATATTAAAAAAAGTAAAAAAAACAATGAATAATTTTATTCGATCAAGAATTTACGGAACATTGTAGCGATCATAGGATTTTATCGCCTCCATTGCTGTTGTCTACAATAGTAAAATATATACGTGAGTCCCATATATTCTCGACTACGGCGATAATGATGACCCTCGAGCTAAAAACAAAACCATTGAATTTTTTGACAGTTCGAGATGTATAAAATTTTAATAATAAACACTAGTACACAAAACCCGTATTTAACACGCGATACAGAAAAAGTATTTGATACAAAATGCAACTTTATTTCATGTCTAGATTGGATAACAATTGTGAATTTCTGGTCCCAATTTTGAACTTCGACCCCAATTATTTCCACAACCGGGGAAGATCACACCGAAATATTTTGGCGTTATGTTATACCATATACCCTGTGGGTAAGGGTCCTTCCGTTTGTAACAGTGTGAAGGAGGGTCGTAGCTATTGAAAATTATATATATTCATGATCAGCGTCACTTCCCGAGTCAATTTAGAGATTTCCGTCTGTCTGTAGAAATCAGCTTTTTGAATAAACTGCTGATTTTCAGCGAAAATCAAGAAATTTTCGATTTGCAACCGTGGTTTAGGTTTAAAATAGTACTATTTCACAAAAATCCTTTACCCTGATGTCATATTCATTCCAACATAATGAAGAAGTCGACAACAACGTGTGTAGAATACACACCAATACAAGGAAACAAATACCGCCAAAAGAAAATATGACGTATGAAAATCTATTTTGGACCCGACCTCTGCCACGCCCACAAAATGTAAAGAACAAATTTCAAAAGTACAAATATCAAAATACACGGGTGAAATCTGTTTTACCGATTTTCTTCGTGGGTTCCACTGGCACATAGACCACAGAAAATAATGAACCCGTCTTTGTACACCCTCACTACATTTAAAAAATTGTATTTTGAAAATACATGGTGTAAAACCGGTTTTACTTTTCTACATGGGTTCAACTGGTATATAGATGGAAAATGGCGGACCACAGGACATTAAAATTTTACGCCTCTTCCACGCTCTAAAAACCGCCAAAATCGTTTTTAAGGTATAACTCATCTCATTTTCTAAATTTCGCCCACAAATAATAAACTTACAAAGCTTTCAACTTTGTAGAATTTGATTTTTTTTGCGAATCCGCTATGTTTGACATTATGGTTCATGCTATAGTTTGTTATCGAAAGCAAAATACTGGAAAATATTTGGAATTAAAAAAAATAAAATAAAAAGAAAAATAAAATTTTAGTTGGATGGAGATTTGAACCTGCGTCCCTGAGCTAAACAACCCAAATTGCATATGATTTGTATTAAAATTTAGAAGCTAAAGCATCTTTATTTATTTAGAAAATGAGATATAAAATTTTAATAATTTTTCGAGATCTTTCGATATCTCAAATAATTTACCCCCATACGGTTTCAAAACATAGGAATTTTCACTTTTCTCCCCGAAGACGGGGTCAAAAGTTATCGACATATATTAAGAAAACATAGTTCACTTCACCACCATTCTTACGATATAAGGTATAAGAAAATCGGACATCAAATACAAAAGTTATAAGTTATACCTAAAAATTGCCTCAACAAATGTGCGTTGGGGTACGAGCAGTGATGGTTTTTACTCCTTGGGGTAAATAAAAAAAAGCACCAAAAAAAGGTGCTTTTTATCAATGTAAAATGGAATAAACAAAATAACAACAAACTTAATTTAAAAAACATTAATTTTAGTGGTCTCAAAAGTTATAAATTGATTTTGGCATCACAAAAAACGATTAAATTTTGAATGAAACAACTTTTTTTTTGATTTTTCATGGTTTCATCTCAATAAATGCTGGTGTTTTTTTCTCAAAATATAGCGATTCTAGGGGTATTTGAGAATTTTTTGGGGGTACATTTTTTTGGAACCTGGCAACACTGAGTACGAGTTCGAGTAAAGCGGTCAGAAAAAACACGAGCGCCCGAACGTCTGCACGTAGCAGGTTTTATTTTGTTTCGTGTTCTTTGTATGTTTTGATTATTATTATCTACGCTATGAGTACTTTACACTTTTCGGAAAATCTACTACGATTTTAAAAATTGTTAACGGTTTTTTTGTGGTTTGAACATATTTTATTTTGATTTTTATATGTGAAATTCGATAAATAATGAATTTAGTTTTTGCTTATCAGAAATTTAAGATTATTACCATCACTACGAATTCACTTTCTTATGGTCTGAATCATGGCCTTCTCAATATGCCGTTCGTATTAGAATGGGAACATCGGTTGGAAACTGGAAATGGCGCACTGCAGAAAATGATGGAACAGCCCTCTGCTGCGCCCCCAAAATTTCAAATTTAGTACAGCAACAAATTTTTAAAGTATCCCAGTTTGGTTACTTTTTGATTTTTGGTTGGGTTCTACTCTATTTTTCTTACTATTTCTCATATGCAAATTTACTGCAATTGTCCAATAGCTGGACCTTTAAAGCTTCGGAATGCAGGTTCAAATCCCAACACAAATGGTAATATATTTTTTTAATTTTTAAAAAAATGTTGAAAATCATACAAATTGTTTAATTCAAACTTTAACATTTTTGAAATATCAAATCTTAATAATTCTTTGAAAATTGTGGTCATACTAAATAATATACCCTTAAACCCACTGAAGAAACAAGAGTTTCAAAACTGAAAAAAATTGAATTCCGTTAGACTGCCAAACCGTTTGTCAGATCTTTGGGATGAAATTTTGACACCATATTCTGACTACCACAAGATTAGCATACAAATTTTTAACCAATTCAATAATTAAATAACTTAAACATAACTTGAATAACTTGAAATCTTCCATAACCGGTCACGTCGAGTACCCATTCAAATATAATTTGACATATCAACAAGGTTCCAAAAAATGTACAGAATCCCGGGACCTGCCTTTCAAAGCATACTTCGCGACTTTTTGAGCTATCGCCTGGGTGGACCAGGCAGGTTATAGTATATTATAGTATGTTATAGTATATTCTTCATTTAGTGCGCTAGTCTACATTTAAAAATTGGTTTTGTTCACCGCAAATTAAGTTTATTCCTGAACCATTTAAATTTAAAGCTCTGTTAAGAATTTCCCTGGAATATTTGTTCTAATATATCAAAAATTTTTCAAAATTTGAAAGAAAATTGTCAAAGAATATTTAAAATAATTTCACTTTTGATTGAAAACAACTGTTATTTTGACATATAATCAGGACAAAGATAAATTTCACCCTTTCGATTTCTCTGAGATATTTGTCAAAATATATTCAAAATATTTTAAATTTTGAATGACATAAGTATCAGAGAGACAGAAACCCACCTCACAGAAATAATTCATATGAAATGAATGCATCTTGGCCTCGAAATGCTCACTATTCATATCATACTCCATTTCGCCCACTTTTGAATTCTGTTCTTTGTCGTAAGCATCCATTCTCGTTCATTCACAATTATTATATTTTTCTATTACAGAACAAATTGGAAAATTATTTTCAGTTTAACTGGGAAAGAAGATTTGGAAAGGGAATTCACAAAATATGGAAAACTAAATTCGGTTTGGGTTGCTTTTAATCCACTTGGCTTTGCTTTTGTTGAATTTGAGAATCGCGATGATACTGAAAAAGCTTGTGATATGTGATATATATGAATGGATCAGAAATATTAGGATCACTGTTGCGGGTTGAGATTTCAAAGGGACGACCTCGCCAAGAACGTCGTGGAAGTGGACGAGACTTTCGGCGTCAATTTGGCAGCTTTGGAGGACCCCGCTGTACTAGTAGCATATTTCGTCCATCCCGTGGATCAGGAAATCGTTATAGTCAGGATATTAACTATACCAACAGCAGTAGTCGAGCTTCCAGTGGGGGAAGAGATGACGGCGGAAGTTTTGAAGTAAATCGAAGAGATGGTTATGGCGGAAGTCGGTATATTGTTCGTCAATATAGTAGTGGGTTTGGAGCTTTGTGGACGAGCTGGAGGAAATCCAGCAACTAGTCGTTTTAGATCTCTGTCTCCCGTGGGAAATCGCCGTTTTTAATGAAGAGATTATTTATTTACGAAATTTTTATAAATTTTAATTGTAATATGGATCAATAAACATGTATTATCAGTATATTGTTGTTATAGTATATTCTTCATTTATTGGTTGGATGGAAATCTATAAATATGCATATTCTCATTTGGTCAAAGGTCAACAAATTAAAGGTAATTTAATGGAGTTTTGTAGTTCAGTTTATTTCTATAGACAGACGGCATCGCTATGAGTTCCGGTCCCCGAAATTTGTTGCATGTTTGTTTTAAACGGTTAGTTATAATATTAAGGCCACTTTTTTCACTCGCAGTTAAATTCCTTAAATGGCCAATAGATTTAAATTACATTTATAAATAACAGCCCAATTAATATCTACATTTAAAAATTGGCTTTGCTCACCGCAAATTAAGTTTATTCCTGAACCATTTAAATTTAAACCCCAGTTAAGAATTTCCCTGGGATATTTGCTCTAATTGTCAAAATATATAAAAATTATTTCAAAATTTGAAGGAAAAATGTCAAAGTATATTTAAATTATTTCCAATTCTGAATTAAAACAGCTGTTATTATAACATATGCTTCAGAGAAACAGAAACCCACCTCTAAAATGTACAGAGAGAATTCGTATGAAATGAATGAAACTCTCCGAGAGTTTTCGATAACAAAATGCACTATTTGAACTGCTGAAGTTCACGGTCTTGGCCACAAAATGCTCCCTATTCATCATACTCCACATCGCCAACTTTTGAATTCAGTTCCTTATCGTAAGCATCCATTCTCGTTTACAATTTTTATATTTTTCTATTTCAGAATAATTTTGTTGTTTTGTTATCATTAGGTAGTGATACATACATACATAAGGTGTTTATTGTATTTATTTTTCGTTCAAAATTTATGAAAGAAATGTCGAATGAAGTGTAAATAATATGAGATATATAAAAAAATAATATTTACCCATTTCTTTACACATTAGTTATTCTTTCACAAGGCAGTCGTTTTGACTGATTTTGGGCAATCTAGGTATATACAAAGTGTCGGTTTTTCTAGTGTTAAAAACTTTAAACAATTCAAAATTTGAAATATGCACACCGTTTTTTTCGTACTCTATTCGAATCAATTAGCTATAGATGACACAACTCACTAATTTTTCTTATAAACAAGCATATGTTTATTTACATAAACATGTTTATGTAAATAAACATATACTTACATATTGATTGGATGAAAAAAAGACTAAATAAATTTTTTTTTAACTAATTTCTCAGCCTTGGCTGATGTCAGTTAGTTTTTGATGTTAAGCAACAAAACTAAAAAAAAGTAATTTAATGAAACAATATCTGTGAAGATAAATATTTTGGAAACTCCATATATTGGACTTTTTCACACGCAAAAAGCATGTTGCACAGTGTTTGAATGGAGCCAACGTTTGAATGGACTTTATTCCAGATTTACTGATGCTATCGAGGTCTGGTTTTTTGCGAATTATATCAAGTTCGTTGTATATATGTACGTTCGTGGGATCTTATTTTTTTTCAATTTTAATTATAAGTACTAAATAACTTTTTATACGTCCGCATAAAAAAAGAAGAGAACAATATGTGGTTTTTTTCAGGGACCTGTGAGGGTTAAAAAGACATACTATGTTCACACTGAAATTCCGTTGAAAATGCGTAACTCGTCTCTGGTTTTGTTACATTTATCATTGTGAATAACATTTTTGTGAATTGAAATGTCAAAAATATAAAGAGAAATATTAAAAAAAGTAAAAAAAAACAATGAATCATTTTATTCGATCAAGAATTTACGGAACATTGTAGCGATCATAGGATTTTATCGCCTCCATTGCTGTTGTCTACAATAGTAAAATATATACGTGAGTCCCTTATATTCTCGACTACGGCGATAATGATGACCCTCGAGCTAAAAACAAAAACCATTGAATTTTTTGACAGTTCGAGATGTATAAAATTTTAATAATAAACACTAGTACACAAAACCCGTATTTAACACGCGATACAGAAAAAGTATTTGATACAAAATGCAACTTTATTTCATGTCTAGATTGGATAACAATTGTGAATTTCTGGTCCCAATTTTGAACTTTGACCCCAATTATTTCCACAACCGGGGAAGATCACACCGAAATATTTTGGCGTTATGTTATACCATATACCCTGTGGGTAAGGGTCCTTCCGTTTGTAACAGTGTGAAGGAGGGTCGTAGCTATTGAAAATTATATATATTCATGGTCAGCGTCACTTCCCGAGTCAATTTAGAGATTTCCGTCTGTCTGTAGAAATCAGCTTTTTGAATAAACTGCTGATTTTCAGCGAAAATCAAGAAATTTTCGATTTGCAACCGTGGTTTAGGTTTAAAATAGTACTATTTCACAAAAATCCTTTACCCTGATGTCATATTCATTCCAACATAATGAAGAAGTCGACAACAACGTGTGTAGAATACACACCAATACAAGGAAACAAATACCGCCAAAAGAAAATATGACGTATGAACATCTATTGTTGTCGTGTGAATGATATTAGTTCTACTGGCACACAGATCACTGAAAAGTATGGACCCGCCCTTTGACACACCCACAAAATACACGTACAAGCAAATTTTGAAAAAACTCGGTGTGAAACCGATTCGGCCGATTGTTTTTCTACTGGTACATAGACGGAAAATGAAGAATCATAGAAAAGGATGGACCCGACCTCTGCCACGCCCACAAAATGTAAAGAACAAATTTCAAAAGTACAAATATCAAAAATACACGGGTGAAATCTGTTTTACCGATTTTCTTCGTGGGTTCCACTGGCACATAGACCACAGAAAATAATGAACCCGTCTTTTGTACACCCTCACTACATTTAAAAAAATGGTATTTTGAAAATACATGGTGTAAAACCGGTTTTACTTTTCTACATGGGTTCAACTGGTATATAGATGGAAAATGGCGGACCACAGGACACTAAAAGTTTACGCCTCTTCCACGCTCTAAAAACCGCCAAAATCGTTTTTAAGGTATAACTCATCTCATTTTCTAAATTTCGCCCACAAATAATAAACTTACAAAGCTTTCAACTTTGTAGAATTTGATTTTTTTTGCGAATCCGCTATGTTTGACATTATGGTTCATGCTATAGTTTGTTATCGAAAGTAAAATACTGGAAAATATTTGGAATTAAAAAAAATAAAATAAAAAGAAAAAGAAAATTTTAGTTGGATGGAGATTTGAACCTGCGTCCCTGAGCTAAACAACCCAAATTGCATATGATTTGTATTAAAATTTAGAAGCTAAAGCATCTTTATTTATTTAGAAAATGAGATATAAAATTTTAATAATTTTTCGAGATCTTTCGATATCTCAAATAATTTACCCCCATACGGTTTCAAAACATAGGAATTTCCACTTTTTCTGCCCGAAGACGGGGTCAAAAGTTATCGACATATATTAAGAAAACATAGTTCACTTCACCACCATTCTTACGATATAAGGTATAAGAAAATCGGACATCAAATACAAAAGTTATAAGTTATACCTAAAACAAATGTGCGTTGGGGTACGAGCAGTGATGGTTTTTACTCCTTGGGGTAAATAAAAAAAAGCACCAAAAAAAGGTGCTTTTTATCAATGAAAAATGGAATAAACAAAATAACAGCAAACTTAATTTAAAAAACATTAATTTTAGTGGTCTCAAAAGTTATAAATTGATTTTGGCATCACAAAAAACGACTAAATTTTGAATGAAACAACTTTTTTTTTGATTTTTTCATTTTTGATTTTTTCAATAAATGCTGGGGTTTTTTTCTCAAAATATAGCGATTCTAGGGGTATTTGAGAATTTTTTGGGGGTACATTTTTTTGGAACCTGGCAACACTGAGTACGAGTTCGAGTAAAGCGGTCAGAAAAAACACGAGCGCCCGAACGTCTGCACGTAGCAGGTTTTATTTTGTTTCGTGTTCTTTGTATGTTTTGATTATTATTATCTACGCTATGAGTACTTTACACTTTTCGGAAAATCTACTATGATTTTAAAAATTGTTAACGGTTTTTTTGTGGTTTGAACATATTTTATTTTGATTTTTATATGTGAAATTCGATAAATAATGAATTTAGTTTTGGCTTATCAGAAATTTAAGATTATTACCATCACTACGAATTCACTTTCTTATGGTCTGAATCACGGCCTTCTCAATATGCCGTTCGTATTAGAATGGGAACATCGGTTGGAAACTGGAAATGGCGCACTGCAGAAAATGATGGAACAGCCCTCTGCTGCGCCCCCAAAATTTCAAATTTAGTACAGCAACAAATTTTTAAAGTATCCCAGTTTGGTTACTTTTTGATTTTTGGTTGGGTTCTACTCTATTTTTCTTACTATTTCTCATATGCAAATTTACTGCAATTGTCCAATAGCTGGACCTTTAAAGCTTCGGAATGCAGGTTCAAATCCCAACACAAATGGTAATATATTTTTTTAATTTTTAAAAAAATGTTGAAAATCATACAAATTGTTTAATTCAAACTTTAACATTTTTGAAATATCAAATCTTAATAATTCTTTGAAAATTGTGGTCATACTAAATAATATACCCTCAAACCCACTGAAGAAACAAGAGTTTCAAAACTGAAAAAAATTGAATTCCGTTAGACTGCCAAACCGTTTGTCAGATCTTTGGGATGAAATTTTGACACCATATTCTGACTACCACAAGATTAGCATACAAATTTTTAACCAATTCAATAATTAAATAACTTAAACATAACTTGAATAACTTGAAATCTTCCATAACCGGCCACGTCGAGTACCCATTCAAATATAATTTGACATATCAACAAGGTTCCAAAAAATGTAAAGAATCCCGGGACCTGCCTTTCAAAGCATACTTCACGACTTTTTGAGCTATCGCCTGGGTGGACCAGGCAGGTTATAGTATCTTATAGTATGTTATAGTCTATTCTTCATTTAGTGCGCTAGTCTACATTTAAAAATTGGTTTTGTTCACCGCAAATTAAGTTTATTCCTGAACCATTTAAATTTAAAGCTCTGTTAAGAATTTCCCTGGGATATTTGCTCTAATTGTCAAAATATATAAAAATTATTTCAAAATTTGAAGGAAAAATGTCAAAGTATATTTAAATTATTTCCAATTCTGAATTAAAACAGCTGTTATTATAATATATGCTTCAGATAAACAGAAACCCACCTCTAAAATGTATAGAGAGAATTCGTATGAAATGAATGAAACTCTCCGAGAGTTTTCGATAACAAAATGCACTATTTGAACTGCTGAAGTTCACGATCTTGGCCAACATCGCCAACTTTTGAATTCAGTTCCTTGTCGTAAGCATCCATTCTCGTTTACAATTTTTATATTTTTCTATTTCAGAATAATTTTGTTGTTTTGTTGTCATTGGGTAGTGATACATACATACATAAGGGATTTATTGTATTTATTTTTCGTTCAAAATTTATGAAAGAAATGTCGAATGAAGTGTAAATAATATGAGATATATAAAAAAAATAATATTTAACCAATTTCTTTACACATTAATTATTCTTTCACAAGGCAGCCGTTTTGACTGATTTTGGGCAATCTAGGTATATACAAAGTGTCGGTCTTTCTAGTGTTAAAAACTTTAAATGGGAGTGAACAAAACGGCACTAAACAATTCAAAATTTGAAATATGAACCTCTCACCGTTTAACCCTCAAAGATTCTTTTTATACGCGCGCATAAAATTTGTTCTTTCTGCATGAGATATAGCATTTTAGAAATTCCTGTGGAAATTTGGACCAAGCGGCAAACAGTTTTTTTCGTACTCTATTCGAATCAATTAGCTATAGATGACACAACTCACTAATTTTTCTTATAAACAAGTATATGTTTTAGTAAATAAACACATACTTACATATTGATTGGATGAAAAAAAGACTGAATAAATTTTTTTTAAACTAATTTCTCAGCCTTGACATCAGCTTTTATGCAACAAAACTAAAAAAAAGTAATTTAATGAAACAATATCTGTGAAGATAAATATTTTGGAAACTCCATATATTGGACTTTTTCACACACAAAAAGTAAGTTGCACAGTGTTTGAATGGAGCCAACGTTTGAATGGACTTTATTCCAGATTTACTGATGCTATCGAGGTCTGGTTTTTTGCGAATTATATAAAGTTCGTTGTCTATATGTACATTCTTGGGATCTTAATTTTTTCCAATTCTAATTATAATAACTAAATAACTCCGCATAAAGAAAGAAGAGAACAATATGTGGTGTTTTCAGGGACCAGTGATGGTTAAAAAGACATACTATGTTCACACTGAAATTCCGTTGAAAATTCGAAACTCGTCTCTGGTTTTGTTACATTTATCATTGTGAATAACATTTTTGTGAATTGAAATGTCAAAAATATAAACAGAAATATTAAAAAAAGTAAAAAAATATTGAATCATTTTATTCGATCAAGAACTTATGGAACAGTGTAGCGATCATAGGATTTTATCGCCTCCATTGCTGTTGTCTATAATAGCAAAATATATACGTGAGTCCCATATATTCTCGACTGAATTTCTGGTCGGCCCCAATTTTGAACTTTGACCCCAATTTTTTCCACAACCGGGGAAGATCACACCGAAATATTTTGGCGTTCTATTATGTTATACCATTCACCCTGTGGGTAAGGGTCCTTCCGTTGGTAACAGTATGAAGGAGGGGTCGTAGGTATTGAAAAGTATATATATTCATGATCAGCTTCACCTCCCGAGTCAATTTAGAGATTTCCGTCTGTCTGTAGAAATCAGTTTTTTGAATAAACTTGTTCCATTTTAGCTTCCTGGCGTGCAGCCTGTTTTACATTTTAGCCTCCAGACATACAGCATGCAGTTCTAACTTTTATTCAATACTTGCTTGTTGACAATCCCCATTTTCTTACAATTTGGAGAAGCATTTTGTTCCAATTGCAGCAATTCATGCTTGGTGTTAGATCATCTTCATCTCTTGGATCATTGACACTAGCGGTTTCGTATTAGAAGATATTCACATTTAAATTAACACCACGCTGTTCCAATGCCTCTCAAAGGAACTGTTGTGATTCCTCCTTGGCACACACAGCATTGTTATTTAATACACTAATTTGAACAACTATTTACAACACTCTTGGTTCTCTTCGGCCCTTTATACAGGCTGCGTGTCAATATCGCTTAGATGATCATTCTAGAGATATCGCGATCCTTCTTTGCACGAAACGTCAACCTGTCTATGCTCAGAGCCGTCGTCGTTAGAACAAATTACACTAACAATTACACAGGAAATGCTATTCATGTACTCTTGTTTTCGTATTTGTCTTTGTGGTGCAAACCATTTAAACCATTTAAATTTAAGCTCTGTTAAGAATTTCCCTGGAATATTTGTTCTAATATATCAAAATTATTTCAAAATTTGAAAGAAAAATGCAAAGAATATTTAAAATAATTTCACTTTTGAATGAAAACAGCTGTTATTTTGACATATACTTAGAACAAAGATAAATTTCACCATTTCGATTTACAGATTTCCATTTTTCTGAGATATTTGTCAAAATATATTCAAAATATTTTAAATTTTGAATGACATAAGTATCAGAGAGACAGAAACCCACCTCACAGAAATAAATCATATGAAATGAATGCTCTCCGAGATCTTGGCCACGAAATGCTCCCTATTCATATCATTCTCCATTTCGCCCACTTTTGAATTCTGTTCTTTGTCGTAAGCATCCATTCTCGTTCATTTACAATTATTATATTTTTCTATTTCAGAACAAATTGGAAAATTATTTTAAATTGTCAGTTTAACTGGGAGTGGACAATACGAAATTCTCAATTTAAATTGAAATTCCCCATTTAACTGGCCGATTTTCGGCAGTTAGCTATTATGGCAATTAAAGCCATTTGTCAAATAGCTAACTGGAGAATCTCCATTTAAGAACCCTAAATCGAAGTGAAAAAATGGATATTTCAAATTTCCCATTTAAAATGCGAAGTTAAATTTAACTGGAAGTGAACAAAACGGCCCTTAACCTATGTACAAATACACTCCGCGTCACATGAATAGAAACACCCACATTTTTTTCGATGACCTGGTTCCTGTGACAAAAAATTGTTTCTGAATCAATTGTATGAACAATTTTTTGTTTTTCTCAGGAACGAGGTTAAAAACTAAAAAACATGCATTTAACGGTGTATTTTGTTTAAAGTTGATTTTGCAGAAATGATCTGTACTCTTTGTTATGCATCAAACTGTAGAAGAGGTCAGACTTCTATCGCTAATTTCTTGCCTTTTGGCTGAGGAGCATCCACACATGAAGGAAATTTTCAGGATATCTTCTTGGTCTGTAGCTGTTTCGTGGACGATTGGTCTTCTTGAATTTTTTTTCCCATAGTTTTCAATATTCTTTACAATAATCATTATAATTTTGGTACTACATTCCATTTTATTGACGATTGCAGGAAAAGAAAATGCATTTTCAATATGCACTCACATTTTTGCCTTTTCAGTCAAAGTAAGCACCTTTGGTCTGGAATGTGTAATGTAAAGATACGTAAAATACCTTAAACCATCTTAATTTTGAAAATTTACCATTCATCAGCAATGTAACTGATCGTATAGCGAAACTTTGGCTGCTGTTTCTATTCAAGTGACGTAAAAAATAAGCAGTTTTTTGTGTACTTTTTCAAAAAAGGACAGAAAAGGTGTCCTGTGGAATTTGTCGGAAGATTTTTTGTTTCGCAATATTGTTCCTAATTGTCTATTCTATCGATTGGCATTCGCCAAATAATTTTGGAAATTCACTTTCAAAAGTTTTGAGCTGCCATCGAAAAAAATGTGTGTGTTTCTATTCAAGGACAGAAAAGGTGTCCTGTGGAATTTGTCGGAAGATTTTTTGTTTCGCAATATTGTTCCTAATTGTCTATTCTATCGATTGGCATTCGCCAAATAATTTTGGAAATTCACTTTCAAAAGTTTTGAGCTGCCATCGAAAAAAATGTGTGTGTTTCTATTCATGTGACGCGCAGTGTATATTTTTTTCTTTTAGAATCGAATCATTGCATCTAAATGAGTGACAACAGAGGAACAAGAGTTTATGTTGGGTTTCGATTTTATTCGAGAAGAGTGTAGCGATCAAAGGATTTTATCGCCTCCATTGCTGTTGTCTTCAATGGCAAAATATATACGTGAGTCCCATATATTCTCGACTAGCGTGATATCATTATCGAGCTAAAAGCATGCAATTTGTTTTTCTTTGCTATTTTGAGATGTATAAAATTTGTATAATAAACACTCTTGTACTCAAAACCAAAATGAAACTTTGTTTCATGTCCAGATTGGGTAACAATTGTGAATTTCTGGTCGGCCCCAATTTTGAACTTTGAACCCAATTTTTTCTACAACCTAGGAAGATCACACCGAAATATTTTGGCGTTATATGTTATACCATATACCCTGTGCGTCACCTACTGAATCACCTACTACATCACCTACTGAGTCGATTTAGCGATTTCCGTCTGTCTGCTAGAGCTAGAGACTTCAAATTTGGGATTTATAACTATTATATGTATACGCTATTTGTCAATGATATTAGGCAAAATAGGTCAACGGACACTCCCACCTCCCATATAAAGCATGTTTATTTGGGATATCTGGTGAACTATTTTATATATCGAGATGAAAATATGTGAGTCATCATGTACTAGCAATACGAGTTTACATGCCAAAAATGGTAAACATAGCTCAAAGGACACTCCCACCTCCATATATAGAAAAAGTTCAATAAAGTTCTGATAAATAATTTCTCATATAAGGTGAAATGTTGTGTTAGGTCAATTACTATTGTAAAGTCTTTATATTCCTTTTATAAATCAAACAAATTATCTTAAAAAAAGATTTACAAATTATTAATGAACTAATCGATTCAAAAGGCCGGAAAAATAATAATTTCAATTTTCTATAAATATTTTGATTACAATAATTTCAAATGTACAAACATTTTAAATTACATTTTGTAACAAGTAGATCCCCAGAATTACAAGAAATCGGTAATTAACCACTATTTAGATTAATCGTTTTTCATCTCCTCTTTAAAGTTCAATTTTGTTACCAACCAGATAAATTTATCGTATCGGTAAAATAAGTTTCGTTATGGCATGTTCCTTTTATGTCAATACCATCTTACATTTCTCAATTATTGGCATTGGTATCGGCAATTATTGGCAAGATTTTTGTATTTTCTCTAATAACAATAATTACTAAAAAATTGTGACATAATACAAAGAGGGGAAAATTGATACATATATATTTGTAATTTTGTATTAAATATAAGTTTCGTTATGGCATGTTCCTTTTATGTCAATACCATCTTACATTTCTCAATTATTGGCATTGGTATCGGCAATTATTGGCAAGATTTTTGTATTTTCTCTAATAACAATAATTACTAAAAAATTGTGACATAATACAAAGAGGGGAAAATTGATACATATATATTTGTAATTTTGTATTAAATATAACTTCAAAAGAACCAATAAAAAAGTTGCTATAAATTTTAAAGGAAACTTCAAGTTCCCTAGTAAAGTAAAGATGACATGAGAAAACGACAAAGGGCGTTAAGTGAACTTCAACTATAGTGAACTTTAAAGGGATGATGAGAAAACGGGCCTTAGAATCATATATAATATATTATATTTAGGATATTTTAAAAATACATTATTTTAATTGTCTATAATTTAAATAAAGTATTTATTAATTAATTTATTCCGGATTCAAAAAAAATTAATATTATTATGTATAATTTTAATAAAGAAAATTATATCTTTATTTATTTATTAGTTTAATAATTTTTTTAATGATTTATGATGATTTATTATGATTTATTGATTGATTTATTTAATGATTGTGATTTTTTTTTCCAATGTTTATACAAAATTTTATAACGGCCTGATTGGGAAAATGAGAGCCCGTAACAAAACTTCGGCGGCACGAAACGCCGCTACAAAAAAACCGCATTTGTACAATCACCTTGTGCTTTCGTTGACACAATTTGTACTTTTATCAACATCCACAATTGTTGCTATTGCTGCATTCTGGTAGCAATTTTTGTAGCCAATTGGCCTTGAACCTATCGGTTGGTTTCCCCCTCCTTCTTGTTCACCGTTGGCAACATTTGCGTGTTTGCTTCCCTTCTTCAACACTGCCTCCAACGAGTGGAGACTTGATGGCCCGATTAGTCAACGCATAGCATGGCTCGAAACCGAACCTGTCAAAGGGAATTCTGTACAAACGATTAGTGAAAACATAGCATGGCATGACGACCTGCAGAAAATAGATTCCAACGTAAAAGATCTGTCAAAATGGGTTGTGGAACCTGAGTTTTTATTGCAGGATTGCATTTTGTTTGTTATATATGTTCTGGATCGGATTATTAAATTTTTGGAACTTGCCATACTAATAAAAGTCAACATTTATTGGTCAAACATTCCACCTCCGAACACACCATTACAAATTTGCATTATTTAACCACAAAGTACACAAAATTAAAAAATACAAACATAAATCTATATCCATCTAGACTACTTGCCAATTCAATTTCTCCAGTGTTACCATAACGAAAAACTATTCATTATAAATTTAAAATTTAACATTCGCATATGGCAACTCCTCTACCCAACATAGCATAGGACTTGAGTAATCGCTTCTATGCGTCCATGTGTATGACATGCCATGCTATGCGTTGACTAATCGGGCCATGAGACTTTCAACGAGTACGCTGCCTGGTGAGGAGTCAACATTAACGCTGTCGTATATTTACACTACACCCCATACTACCTTGAACATTGCATTAATTAACCTATTCTTTTCCAGACTACTTGTGCTTCCGTAACATGTTTATTGAAACGTAAACCTCTAAGAGCGAATTATGCTTCATTTCAGCATTAGAAAATTGTCCACGGCTTTAGATCTTATTTTTTATAAGCCGTGGACAAAATAGAACGCAAAATAAAATACCAACGCCAATTCGTGTGTGAAGACGGCGACGCATGCAACGCAGCCGAATCCAGGGTATCGCGATGAAACGATGAGGAGGAGGAGAAGATAAAACGAGCAGCTGATGTTGGTGCTGATAACGTTGATGCTGTTGTTGGAGCTTCTGAAGGAGCTGCAGATAAAAATTAAAAATATATTAATTTATAAAACATAAATGTAATAAATTACTTGGTTGTACCGTACTAATCGTACCGTCCTCCGCCATATGGTCCAATTTTCTCCATTTCTGAAATGAATATGAATTTATATTATTATAATACTATTACAATAATACTTACTTGTAATTGGATGTGAGGTTGTGAAATTTATTCCGCAACTCCAAAGCGGTCACCTCACAAACATAATTGAAAATTGGTTAGGCCTCCATCACTTGGAAGATGTAAACAAACCTCAAAATTTCTTATTTTGATTTTGAAATGCCAAATTTATTAGTCTGTTTAATGAGAAAACTACCTTTTTCCTTCAATACTATTGAATTCAACCCTGCGTTAAACTAGTCAAACTTCGTCGTAAACCATTTACCAGTTAAATCGAACAACAACAACTACACTCTATATAACATAATTAAAACTTCATTATCAATCGGTTTTGACCATTTAACTTCGTTAAGTCCATTTAACTGTTAAATGAGCTCAGTGTGAACGCCATATTAGAAAAAATTTACGAATAATTTTAATATAAATAGGTCAAAGCCTATATTTCTTAATTTATACAAGATCCCTTTGTGGAAAGCACGGTCAAAAGCCTTTTCGATATCAGTGGATATTGCAATGGTACATCTTTGATTGCGAAGATTGCAGATTACAT
Source organism: Coelopa frigida (assembly GCA_017309665.1). Lineage (NCBI taxonomy): Eukaryota > Metazoa > Arthropoda > Insecta > Diptera > Coelopidae > Coelopa > Coelopa frigida. The sequence continues at coordinate 153,906 of JAFDUT010000020.1, forward strand.
CATTGTGGATTTTTAATGGGGTTATTACACGATACATCTTGATGTATATCATCATCACTGTGTTCGCGGAATTGAGAGAACAAATTCGTGTATGCGTCACACAGACGATAATCGCAAAATCACGGAGAAAAAATCTAAATTTTTTGATATTTTGCTCTGATCATTGTTCTCTCGCTGTCAGTTGTACTCTCATCTCACTCTCAATGTGCCTATTCTTCTACAATTTAGTATATATTTAGATGTCAAAAATATGGAACTTTTATCCACTATTTTCTGCCTTTCTAAAGCACTTCTTCACTCTTTGTGGTGTTTTTCTTCAAAATATTAAATGCAATTGTACACAAAATTATATGATAAAAAATACGGCTGCTGTCAAAATCTGTTTTGTTTCTCTTGTCAGTGTTTGGTACTATTAATTATGAACAGCTGATCTGATCACGCAAAATATTGAACCGTGTATGGCAAACTGCGATTAACACAGATACGAAATGATGTGTGATCATGATGTATCGTGTAATAACCCCATAAGAGAGCATGAGAGGTGGAATGTTCAAATTTAAATCCAAATTGATGATAGTTGAAATCAATGTTAAAACCAATTCTAATTTAATAATACGTTCCAACAATTTTTCTAAGTTAGATAACAATGAAATTGGTTGAAAATTGTTAATATCCGAATTACCAGCTTTCTTTTGTAAAGAAAGTATTTTAACTAATTTCCATACAGTGGGAAAGTAACCTTTATTACAGTTATTTAAAATTATTGTTAATTTATGAAATGCTAACTGGAGTAATTTTTGATAATATAATATGAGATATTATCAGGGCCAGATGATTTTTTATTATTTAGGCCCGTTTTCTTCAGTCTCTGTTAAATTCCTTAACAACGCATATAATTTAATCATCTGATAAAAATAACAACGCAATGAATATCTATAAATAAAAATTGGTTTTATTCACCTCTTGTTAACTTTAACGACGATTAAAAATCTCTAGTTAAATTTGAAGCATAATTAAGAAATTTGCCTGGGATATTTGTTCAAATAACAAAATATGTCAACATTTTTTAAAAATATTACAAAATTATTTCAAAAAATTGAATGAGAAAAGCTGTTTTCTGACAATTATTTCAGAGAGTACGAAAACCCACTCCCTAAAATAACAGAGAGAATTTTTTCAGAAATACTCTCTGTCTAATTGAAATGATCTTTGATAAAAAACACAATTCACAAATCACAATTTCCAATACTGAAGTCCACGATCTTGATCAGGAAATGCACTTCAACTACGTCTTCCTTCATATGGCCGACTCGTGAACTATTTTTGTTGTCGAGAGCATTCATTTTCATTCATACGAATTTTTTCAAAACAATAATATTGAAATGTCACAATTTGAAGCTTAACTACGAGTGAAAAAAACGAAATGCTCAAATTAAGTTGAAATTCCCACTGAAAAATATGCCTAACAGACCTTTCTTCTGCAGTTAGCTAATTACGTTGTTAAAGCTGACGTCTCGTTAACTAACTAGAGAATCTCCAATTAAACACCTTAACGAAGACTGAAAACACTCGATTTCACAAATTTCCCAATTGTTAATCAATAGTTAATATAATTGAAGCTGAATAAAACGGGCCAACAACTCAACTCACTCGTAGTTAAGCTGTAAATTGTGACATCTCAAAATTATTGTTTTCGTATGAATGAAAATAAATGCTCTCGACAACAAAAATAGTTCACGAGTTGGCCATGTGAAGGAAGAGGTAGATAATGTGCATTTCGTGACCAAGATCGTGGACTTCAGCATTGAAAATTGTGATTTGTGAATTGTGTTTTTTTTTTATCAAAGATCATTTGAATTGGAGAGAGAGCATTTCTGAAAAAATTCTGTCTGTAAATTTTAGGGGTGGGTTTTTGTACTCTGAAATAATTGTCAGAAAACAGCTGTTCTCATTCAATTTTTTGTAATAATTTTGTAATATTTTTAAAAAATGTTGACAAATTTTGTCATTTGAAAAAATAACCCAGGAAAATACTTTAATTATGCTGTAAATTTAGCTAGAGATTTTTAATTGTCTTTAAAATCAACTAGAAGTGAATAAAACCAAATTTTAATTATAGATATTAATTACGATCTATTTTTTATCAGATGATTAAATTATATGCGTTGTTAAGGAATTTAACAGAGACTGAATAAAACGGGTATTAGAGTCAAAATAAATACGACATTCAATGATAGAGACGCATCAAACGATTTGTGGAGTACCGATGCAGAATATGCTGGCAGCGACAACAACGACGATGGTGAAGGCGACTAATGATGTTGTCGATAGCTATGAATTTTTGGAACCCATGGATATCGCTGCTCCCATTTTAAAAGTTTTCGCTGCTGTTGTCGCCCCAATGCCTCAACTCATTCTCTAGAACGAATCCTTGTTAGCGATTTCAAGCGTTGTTGAATTGAATTTTTTTACTGCCGGATCCCTTCTTAGACCCTACATCAACCTTTGTTTATCATAATTCTCATCTCGCACAAGAAAAAACACATCAATTAGTTTCAACTTGTACTCAACTAATTTGTGAACGGATGAATTTCGAACAAAAGCATACATTCGCCTATCCGTTCAAGGAAGACGTCATACGGCATTACGGTAGCAAACTCGTTCACAATAGTGAATTTACTTGATATCGAATGAAATTTGCTCGTTCACGGATTCTATCATATGAAACACTCATTTTTACGATTTGACGATTCGACCCCAGCTGTTCGGCATAACGCATACGACTTCGAAAAATGCTCCCACAATGATGTCGCACGTCTTGGTCATATCGCACAATAGTGACGCTTTACTCTAATACTTTTGGTATTTGATATTTATTAATACAAAATAACGAAATACGAACCAAATATTTAAAATCTATTATATTTGGTTATAAGAACATTATTGCGCAATAAAGTAGGGACAACTTGTTCAGATATTGATATGTTTTTGGATTTAATAATATTATTCAGAACTTTGTACGTTACCGAATACCGAGAAACATTTAATATTGTTCCATTATAAATGTACATTCGACTTGAATAACAAAACTCAAAATTTTAATATATGTGATTGGAATTATTTTTTGTTTTCTTTTATTTACCTCAATTAAATTTTATGTTTTATCATCCAATTTTACAAATCAAATACCCGAATATAAATCATGAAATATAAGTCATGAAACAGCTGTCAGAGCCAAGAAGTAAGGAAAAAGTTCAAGTTGAGTGAACTTGCGCGTCTTCGCTTCACACTGGCTGAACAGAATGAGACGCTTGTAGTATAGAAGTACGAGCTGTCAAAAGTTGAAATGTACTGAATAGATGGAGTGTGAACAGAATTTGTAGTACTCTGCCAGTGGTAGTAAGCGAAAACGAAGATGGATTCACATCACAAATCCTGTAGAACTCATGTGAGTGATTTGATAACCAATCCCATAGAGTTTTGCTGTTAACCCTAGGATGGTCAACTGGGCCTGATGAGGCCCATTTTGAGTTTAAGCATGAATATTTTTTTTGTTTCTTAAATAATCGATCTGATATTCCATGACTTCTTGCCGCTATGCTTCCTGAGTACAGAAAAAAAAAATCGATTCAATCGGTTTTAGTTGGTAGAAGAAAATTTTTTTTTTACTGTGCCAATATCGAAAGTTACCTACTGGGCCTGAGTAGGCCCAGTCCACATATATGTGTCTTTAGCCTGGTTTTAGTGCGCGTTATTCAGATATTAATAGCTTGCACTTACAAATTTGATTAGTTTCGGTAAAAAAATGATTGAGCCAAATTTTTTTCCCGATCCGATGGGGGTAAAACGTAGCGCATCGGCCCCAAAGTGGTCCAATTTTGGAAACTTTTCACATAAATCGTTAATAGCTTCTCCGGGAAGACTCGTAGAGGGGTCAAATGTATTACCAGGTCCTATTATTTTTCAACTCCCAATATTTCACCCATACATACCGACCCCCTATCTGCCCCCTTTATGGAGGTCCCCATACAAAATGCTAACTTTTCATACATTACAAAAACTCATTCTAACTATCCAGGAGTTAGTCCTACGTAGGTCAAATGTATTACCAGGTCCTTTAATTTTATTACCCCCAACATTTCACCCATACATATTTACCCCATATCTGCTCCCCTTCTGGGGGTCTCCATACAAAAACTCAAAAATTAATAAAAATCCAGAAAAAAAACTTCATAACTCCCCCGGCGTGACTCGTAGAGGGGTCAAATGTATAACCCGGTCCTATTATTTCTCAACTCCCAACATTTCACTCATACCTACCTACCCCCTATCGGCCCCCCTTCTGGGGGTTCCTATACAAAAAACTCATCAAAATGGGATTTCATGTATTAAATACTGCTATTGATGCTATACCAAATATAGATATACCAAAAAGTTATATAAAAGTTAGATCATTTGATTCTTCTCGCATGTTAGAAATTGTTTCTTGTATTTGGCGATGACTAATAATAAATCTTGAAACTCCTCTTCATTCCGGCAGAGACTCTCGTTGTAGTCTTGGACCATCTTCACTCCTCTTTCTGCCGTATCGTTCACCACTCTCAATTTCTGGATAATTTTTACAGCTTCTTTGTAGTCGTCGAGCTCATCCCAAACGGTTGGAGGTTGATTTAAAAAATCTTGAGATAACTGTGACGAAATCGCTTAATTCGGTTTCATGAAATCGTCGTTAACGTCTTTGAGTTTCTTTGTTCGTTTTTTACGCCGCTGTGTCTGATTACATTAACTGCTGGATCAGGTGTCTTTACATGCCAGACTTAGAACATACGCTATTTGAAATAACTGTTCTCCAAATTTATAGTGTAGTCCGAATTTATAGTTCTATTTCATTTTCTTATACATACTTATGCATATTTAGATTAATAAATAAAATAAATAAAATTATAAACAATATTTTTTCGGCTGAAAATCAAATTTTGAAAAAAGCCGTTCACACGACAAAATCGATTTTCATACGTTAGATTTTAACATCAGGGTAGAGGATTTTTGTGATATAGTACTTTTTTCAATAAAAAACACGGTTGCAAACCGAAAATCTCTTGATTTTCGCCGAAAATCATCGATTTTCATTTGACAGTTATTCCAAAGCGAAAATCAGATTTTCAGCGAAAAACGATTTTGGGCAGAAAATCAGCTTCGCGATGCTCCAACTTTATTTCACGAAACCGAAAATGGAACTAAACTAAAGAACATTGAAAAACTTATAACTAACTCTAAAAACCATATTATCGCCTTATAGTCTTATTTCGGGAACTGCACTCGGGAACTTGTCATTGTTGTTGTTGACGATTTCCTAAGTTGTATTTCCCTAGAATTTACTTGATTAACCTTATTAATCATATGGCGGATATTTTCCTGTAAGTAAAGTAATAAAAAATAGACTGTGTCAATATTATTTCGCGAGGAATATGGCGTTACAAATTTTGAAACCTTATGGACGGTTTCAGGAAGTATTTCGTCTAACGCAGATTTAATTTCTTCTGGGTTAGATTCATAATACACGCCTCTCAAAACCAACCGAACTTATTTATTTTGAGATGGAGTAAAATAATTAGAGTTTGCCCCCTTTTCGTCATCGAAATATAGTTTGCTTTTAAATTTACGTTAACTATTTTGTACACAATCATATAATTTTTATTGTATACAATTAGAATTATTTTTTTTTTAGTACGGGTCAATACGATTTACGTTATAGAGAAAAATTAAAGGGCTAGGGATAGTTTTATTTTTTTTAATGAAGAACTCACACTATTGCCTGATGACTGGTTGACTGTTTTCTTATGCTTAGGCAAATCATTCATTCATGTTGTAGCATACAACTGTAGGTTGTGATGGTGGTTGGTTCTGGACCAGGATAGGAAGCTGGGCACATTGAATTCCGGCTTCGGCTCGTCGGCTAAGAGGTGAGGGAACTTGCTCCATGATTCCTGATCTCGCAACTACAATTACTTAAAGGGCGTGCCTTTACTAGGTACGGGACAGAGTGAGGTATAAGAGGGGGGGAGATAAAACACAAAACAAGACATGCTGCATTGAGTTGATGTTGTTGCTCAACGCCTAGCCCACCCAACCATGAGCATCAATCGACAGATGCCCCAAATGACGTCAACAGACCTCACCACAACATCCCAACCATGCTAGCTGGAAGCCAAAAAGAAATATTTAGTTATGCATGATATTAATTATCAATACAAACTAAAATAATGAAAAAGCAACAACAAAACTTAAAATAATTCGATAGGATTTAATATGGAATCATAATCTTATAAACTAATTAAGCCTAAGCAAGAAAGTAAAAAAAAAAACATTAAACCTAAAATTATGCAATAATTATTAGAGATATTTACTGTAAGCTTGAGTTTAATTCATGGAAAAATTATTATTTATTTTTTTTTGTTGGCAAAATCTCGCATATCAAACTAAATAATGTTTTCCCCAAAACTTAAACAAAACTACTTGGTCTTCAAAATCTGGTATTGCAATTATTTACAAATTTTTTTTTTTTGTTGTTTCTATTAACCCTGCTTCCAACAATTGCTACCAATATAGGCATAATAAAAAAAATGTAATGACTTACTTTGGAAGGCACTCCAACGTTGAAAGATCTTTCAAAGGGGGTCTGTGCTGTTGTTGAAACAGTAAGGTTTGGGGGCAAAGTTCATAGAATTGGGCAAATAATATATATACCGACCACTTTTAAAATATAATTTTTATATTAAACTGGAGAAATTTTTCACCTACTGCTAATTCCCTATGTAGAGCGCGCTGGCCACTAAATAATTAATGTTGGCGTTGGTGCTCTGGGCTTAGTAGCGGGGCTGGGGGGTGGATGCTTCGCGCAGTTGAAATGCCGTCGGCAAAACCAAATTTGTCCGTCCGGCAAATCGGCAACTAAAAACGCAGCCAAAACTCGTACCGCAGTAAAATCGTCACAAATGAAAACACTGAAATATTCGGGGCAGTAAATATTCTTTAATCACCTATGTGATCCAACTTTCACCTATGTGAAGCTAATATAATAATTGGTCGTTCACCAATGTAAAGCAGAAACCGAAGTACTTGATATCTTCCTGGTGAGATCCAAAACAAAGAAGTCTATCACCTCTGTGATCTAAAATGCAAGACGTGTATCACCTATGTGATCTAAAAAGTGAGTGACCGTCGGAAAACTTCGGATGGGTTCGTGACCCGTCCACACAATAAAGTGGAGACTTTTCGGACGATTCCTATATGCATTAATACACGAAGCCCTAGAACATTCTAGCGCTCCACTGCGTCCATCGAACGTCAGCAGAGGCCCTACGTCGAAAACGGTGAGTATTTAAACCAGTGGTCTACTCAATTATTTTTGGGTATTTTTCCCCAGGATGGATAGATGGATGAAGGAATTTCAAGGGCACAATCAATAAAACTTTTTCATCACTCACGGAATTTAAACAAAAATGTTAATCTTTGGTAATACAATTTTAAATTTTCAAGTCCTTGAATTTTTAAGACTTATTTATTTTCTTCACAACTTGCACTACTGACTGTTCGTTTTAAAATGTAAGATCTAGTAGAGTTGAAGCTTAATAGAACCTGGATGGTAGGTGCCCGTTGACCATTGGTGAAGCTGTTGGTCGAAATCGGTAAATTTTTAGTTAACAAAGAGAAAGTGATAACTACAAAACACTCACTTTTCGGTATGCAATTGTTTGTTTGAAATTAACAGAACATTCGAATTGAGTTGGCTGTTGGTGAAGCTGTTTCTTTCACACCGTATTTATTGTTCTTAGCAAAAAGACATGATAAATACAATTGTCCGTTAGCAATTTTTGTTATTTTAATTGTTGCTGTCTGAAATGAGTTGTCAGTTCGACCCACTAGATGGCGTAATGATCAATTTCGATAACAAATTCGCACGAATACAATGTTCGGGATGAAAAATTAATGAGGGCCGTCATACAATGCAACCCTTTAAGGACGACTTCTGCCTCGCTGGTGGCTAATTCATCGGAAAACTTTGACTTGAAATTATCGGCATCAGTTGGGGAAAATATTTTCTTCTTATTGGTCTAATTTTGCCAATAAATTATTATTTATATTTTTAAATTTATAGCAATTGCGTATTTTTTGGAAAACGTCAAAATTCTGTCTGGCACAGAAAAATGAAAATTTAACACACCATACAATATTTTATTCAACTCAATTCTCAGCTGCAAAAAGTAACCGTTTGGCACAGGGCCTTAGATCTAAAATTGTATACATCTAATATTTTAACAACGCCACAGTTGTAGCGTTTAAGGCGTTCTGATTTCATAAGTTCAAATCCAGATTCCGAAGAAGGTTCGTCGTTGAGGTTCATCAATTGATCTGCAACCAGAAGAGTGCTGGGGCTAAATATATTTTCAAAATTCATATCTTTATTTGGATGATTCAAATAAACTTTCTGAATTGTTGATGGGTAGCCAATAGCATCTATTGCAATTCTATTCTATTCGGTAGATTCAGAAAAAAATAAATTGCCAAGATGATGAGGATCTTGAGAAATTACGGATTGCTTGTGACTTGTCACATCAGAAATATTCGTGCATCTGTGATTCGTCAACGGTATATTGTTGATTTTTGTCGGTTTTTTTGTTTTTTTTTTTTTTTTTGAGAACTGTGAGATCACCGACCGGCGACAGTTCCCCTCGAACTAGCGTTGCCAATCCTCAAATTCCAAATATTTTGATATTTTTTCAAAGATTACTTGATCAAAAAAATTATTCTTCCTTTTTTCAAAATCGGCCTTTATCTTTGAATTTTGATCTCAACGAGAGAAAATATCAGCAGACTGAAAAACGTCCAAGTCACGTCATTTCGAGTTTTTACAAAATACAGTTTTCATAAAAAATATAAACAATGACACTCAATAACTACAACTGTTCGTTTCGTTATTACTAATCAGGCTGTTAGTTTCGTTGTTAGAAATCAGTAATTTGTATCAACTTTGAATATTCTAATTCACCCTGCTTTCTCGAAGAACTAAATTCGAACAGAAGTCGGTAGCTTACCTATTTTTTGTTTACAAAGACTGGTTACTTATCTGAGGTCCAATTGAACATTTACTAAGTTTTTTAAGAATATTCTTTACATAATGAAACAGAATAAGGTTAAAAGAAACTTTTGGATTTCATCGGAAATTGAATGCATGTTGAACCTTATAAAAGATTTACAGAATGTGCAGGGATCTACATCTACTACCCACTATACTTTTGTTCAAATTGCAAATAGAATGAAATTAAACGGATTTTCAAACAAATCATCAACTCAGATACGAAGGAAGTGGTTCCAAATGAAATCAGCGTACTTGTGTTACAAGCGAGGAAACACTGATAGGTTACAACTCATTCCCGAAAAATTTAGAAGAGCAATCGCAGATTTTGTTAATGCTGAGAGCAAGAGTGAAAGGTCAAACAAAATACATGAGGATGTGAAAACCACCAATATAAATTCAGTGCAAAAGGGTATGTTTCTAAAGTTAAATTGTTTTGCCATTTTTTTAGTTAGTAATATTTATATTCCATTCATTATAAACACAGCATCATTTGTCAAGGCAATCGAATGCAAATAAAATATTTTTAGCAATTCATGTGCGAAACACATTCGATGCGGCAGCAACAATGAGTCAAACGTCAAAATATTTTAACATTAGTTCTTATGGAGATGATTATTTTGAATGCAACACGACGACAAGATAAAAATTGTCGTTTGTCGCAGCCGTCAACTTGGATCTATTTCTAATTTGAGAGACGACGACAAGCGTCAACTGTCAAAATGCACTCTTTTCATTCATTTTTTCTCCCATATTATGATTGTAAATTGGAATTTTTACTGTTATATGTTTAATATTGATGTTTTGGTATGTTATATGTTTTTGTTATTATGTTTAAAGGTAATTATTTATACAAAATATTTTGTCGCTGTCGCACTCAAAAAATTTCACTTTTTGATAAGATGATGGCAGATAACTCCGCCGCAATTTTGAATGTAGTCGACTCTTCATTGTGTTGGAATGAATATGACATTAGGGTAAAAGATTTTTGTGAAATAGTACTATTTTCAACAAAAACCACGGTTGCAAACCGAAAATTTCTTGATTTTCGATGAAAATCAGTCGAAAATCTGATTTTCGCCTTGGAATAACTGTCAAATGAAAATCAGATTTTCGGCTGATTTTCATCGAAAATCAAGAAATTTTCGGTTTGCAACCGTGGTTTTTGTTGAAAATAGTACTATTTCACAAAAATCTTTTACCCTAATGTCATATTCATTCCAACACAATGATTTTTGGCCGAAAATCATCTCCGTGTGAACGCACTATTAGAGTATTGCTTTTTGAGTAGACAATGGTAATAAAAAATGGTTGTCGTTTTGGAGTGTTGACGTAACTGTATATCTATAATTATTTTCCCTCTTATGTCAAATATCGCCAAAAAATAAAGCCTCAAAAAAATAACACTTCGGTACTTCGTCACCAAATATTACAAATTTTTTGTATTTTATAAATGTAAATAAATTTGCCTTTATATTCGTAAAGATAATTGTGACACTTATACAATTACACAAAATTATTTATTTTTAGAAAAAAAATATTTTTTTTTTACTGAAGTCAATATCAATTTTGTATCAATTACTTTTTCTTTATCGGGTATTGAACACGGGTTTTGAGTACAAGATTCATTATAAAAATATAATGAACATTTTACACATCTCGAACTTTAAAAAAAAAAATACAAAAGATAAATTATTCCTTCAAAATTGGAAATTTATTTCATAGCCAAGATGCTCAAAAATTGTTAGATGTAAAATGAAGCGACTTATCGTTTTTTGACTCCTCGCTTACAAAAACACATCTAATGTTATAATGCAGCGACTCCATCAACTCAGTACATTTCAACTTTTGACACAGAATGAGTAGTAGTAGTTGTAGGACAGAGTCGTACGACTACTACGACTACTAGCTGGCATAATGTGGGAAACACATTCGATGCGGCAGCGGTAATGCGTCAAACGTCAATATATTTTTACATTAGTTCTTATGGAGATGATTATTTTGAATGTAACACGACGACAAGATCAAAATTGTCGTCCGTCGCAACCGTCAACTTGGATCTATTTCTAATTTTAGAGACGACGACAAGCATCAAAACGCTTTCTTTTATCTCTTTTTTTTTCTCTCAAACTATGTGTTTAACAATGAATTTTTATATTATTAATATCGAAGTTTTGGTATGTCTTTGTTATTATGTTTTAAGGTATTTTTTTAAACAAAATATTTTGTCGCTGCCGCATTCAATAAATTTCACTTTTTGAGAAGATGACGACAGATAACTCCTCCGGCATATTGTCGGCGTGTTGGTGTGTTGCTGCCGCATCGAATGTTATCCTACATAACGCTTACGACCAAAGATAACAAGATTGGAAACCTAAAATTCCGCATCAATGTGGTCGTTAAATTGTTTGATGGTCAATGAACAACAATTCGCGGCAAGCAGAACACATATTCACCCCAAGTAGACCCCATACTCACCCCAAGTAGACCCCATATTCACCCCAAGTAGATCCCATACTCACCTCAAGTAGACCCCTTGTCGGCACTGTCATTTTGGTTTTGTCTCTTGTTCTTCTTCATTAAATACATGAATATGAAATATTTTTATTATAGCTCTTTAATGGATTATATTTATTTATTTACCCAAGAGAGCATTTTTGTTATAATTTTTAGACTTTAACTTCAGCCTAATAAGGTGTTTTAGCAGCAAAAATCCAATTTGAAAGTTTGCGTTTTTAGAGAAATTTCATTTCTAAAACTGAAATAATTTAGTCAAAACAGCTGTGAGTTTTTTCACCACACATTGTTTTTGTGATGCCACTACGAAGAAATTTCCCTATCCTTGAATTCTCATTTATTATGGGAATTTTTTATTTATTGAGTATAGCTCAATATTTAAACATTTTTGGAACAATTCGTCTGTTGCTAGTATTATTTTTATTATATTGAATTGGTAAATCAATATATAAATTTTAATGGCAGAATTCTATTGATAACATTATAATCTGAAATTTCTACAACACTACCTGTATTGCATAAACCATCCAATATCCCCAATAACTGGGAAAAATATCCTCATTCTAAATTATGAGATATGGTAGCCTTATAAAAATGGTATTATTTAGGTGAACTCATGGACACAATACGTGTGAACAAAATCTCACATCTGTCAAGAATTTCCCATCTTGTTATCTTTGCTTACGACTTCGAAAAATGCGTATAACGCACAATAGTGACGCGGTTTTCTAATACGTTTGGTATTTGATATTTATTAGTTCTATTAACAAAACAAAATACGAATTTTTTGTAATTTTTTTTTTCTTTTATTACCTCAATTTAATTTTCTGTTTTATCATCCATTTTCAAAAATCAAATACCCGAATATAAATTCTCATGAAACAGTTGTCAGAGCCAAGAAGTAAGGAAAAAGTTCAAGTTGAGTCAACTTGCGCGTCATCGCTTACTACCAGCAACAGAGTACTACTCATTCTGTTCACTCTCCATCAATTCAGTACATTTCAACTTTTGACAGCTCGTACTTCTTTATTACAAGCGTCTCATTCTGTTCAGAGCCAGTCATTCTTTTCGATGAGTAAACGTATAACGACTCATAATCGACTTAAATCTTAAATTACTAATTGATATTAGTGCAAGTGTATTTTAGAACATCAGAACATCAAAATGCGATCTTTCGAAGATCTTGTGTTCGCTCTTTCGAGGATCGTATAAACGATCTTCGAAAGAGCGTACTTTGATCTTCTGAAGTTCTCTACCTGATAGATCGCGACCGCTTCTCGGGTTTGAGAAAAGAAAGACCCGACCCAGAGAGCAGGGTGACCCAGTAGTAAAATGTTCAAGAAATTTTGAAAATATTCAAAGATTTTTGAAAATATTCAATAATTTTTGAAATATAAAGAATTGTGACTATTACACCATTTCAATTAAACACAGGTCATATTATAAAAATGTATGAAATTGTCTAATCGTCACAATTTTTTATATATCTAAAATTATTGCATTTTTTACTACCGGTTTCACCCTGCTCTCGAGAAGCGGTCGCGATCTATCAGGTAGAGAACTTCAGAAGATCAAAGTAAATAAAAACTGATGTTGGCGGAGCTGACTCGTAGGCTACACATTTATCCACTGAGCCACGGCCCCCTAGTTAATATTGTATATCTAAAATATATGTATCTTTTTCACGACATTGGACAATGTAGCAACTTAAACAGTATTGATCATATCTTTTCATTTTTTTTTCAAGCAACACCTGTTAATTCTTTAAATTGTATGATTTTTTTCTACTTTACGCTTTACCTTATGAATTATATTGTACTAGCACAACGGATCCGCTTATCTACCCTAGTGCCAACACCTCCATACCCTCCCCTTGTCGAAAGAATTGGTCGTTGTAAGTTTCGACCACTGTTTTATATTGTTATTATTGGTTAGACAACTCTGGAGTGAGAATGATTATGCAAATTGCTGAACTAACTCTTGATGAGGATACGTACCGTTGGTCATGGGAGAAACAGTCCTCGGATACATCTATCTATCTCTGCTAACTTTAATGACTGAGATTTGTTAATTTTCTATACAATGCATACCATTAGTGAAAACTATTGCCGTGTAAACTCAAATGGGTAATAATCTATAGGTATTAATGGTATTCGCGATAAAACCATGGCTATGAGGAAACGTCCTTTAGGGGAATAAGGTTCCGCAGAAATATTATATGAGGTAGGACCAGGGGTCCGAAAACGTTTTTTTTTTCAAATCTTTCATTAATATTTATCTTTGAAGACAATTTTATATTTATCTTAAACAATAAATATATGTTACGATAAAAAAATTTTTCTCGCAACAGTTCTTCATCGCAAAGATAAACTTTCGTTCACGAACAAAAACCATTTTGTACGCAAACAAATTCTTTTATTTTTTTCGTGAAAATAAAAATACTTGTCGCGAACAAAACAATATCTCTACGCGAACAAGTAATAAATATTGTCGGCGAACAAAGCGTTTTTTTCTCCGCAAACAAAACAAAATGTCTACGCGAACATGAAGAAAATATCTTTTGCGATCAAACCTTTTTGTTTTTTTCGCGAAAACGTTTTGTCTCCTCGAAAACGTTTATTCTTCATCTCGAAAACGTTTTTTATCTCTACATGAAAACGTTTTTTATCTCTACACGAAAACGTTTTTTTTCTCTACACGAAAACGTTTTTTTCTCTACCTGAAAACGTTTTCAGCGAATGAATGAATGAAGGAATGGAATTGGTTCGCGATGGTTCTGCGTTTGCCTGTTGTGCTCGTTCTTTGCGATTCGTTAGGTAGGTACGTACGGTATTGGTAAAGAAATTGAGAACATGTCGAGTGAAGCAAAACAATGAATAATCCTGATCTAACTTAAAGATGGGACGTAAATAGTTATTTGTAGAAATAGAAAAATGTGAACTAAACAAATTGTTTTATTTTCTTTCAATAAATATTAAAACTGTATTATGCATTTTTGAGAACAAAAAGGGTATATGAATGACATTGAAGTAATGTATGAAGTATTCATTCAAGTTCCTATCCTGCAGGTAGGACTCTTTTCGTTGCCAAAAACTGTACCTACACCCACATATCTACCTACTTAACTCACAAGAAATGAGCTCGACCGTTGACCAGCGAATGCAGGACCATCGCGAACAAATTCTTGGAATCATTCATTTGACGCTGAAAACGTTTTCGTGTAGAGAAAAAAAACGTTTTCGTGTAGAGATAAAAAACGTTTTCGTGTAGAGATAAAAAAAGTTTTCGCGAAAAAATCGAAAACGTTTTCGCGGAGGGCAAACGTTTTCGCGGAGAAACAAAAACGTTTTCGAAGTGAAAAAACGTTTGTCGCAAAAGATATTTTTTCTTGTTCGCGCAGAAATATTGTTCTGTTCGCGAAAAGTATTTTTATTTTCTCGATAAAAAAAAAAAAAAGTTTTTGCATAGAAAGAAGTTCTAGTACGCGATCGATGAGAATCTTACATGATAAAAATATTTTTAACTGCTAATGATAAGTTCGACCGCGGACAGAACTTTTTACACGTCGCAAACGATATTAATTTTTTTATTTGCGATGAGAAACAATTGCATCGTTCACGAAAAGAATTAATTTTTCATCATTGATGATCGTTTTTTTATGATGAAAAACCAAAGATTAGAGTTTTTGAGAGAACCCTGGGTAGGACCTCATATGGATATAATAAAATGGATATATTGTGTAATTATGGATATGGATATATTGTTAACACCATATTAATTGGCATAACATTTAAAGACTTTCTATCATTAAACTTCTGATACATCCCAGTCGGGAACGGACGCGTACATCATTGAAGACAGCTTGCAAGAGCCGTATCCGTCAGCCTGCCGTATCGAGCCAGTTCCATAGCTGGACAATTTCGAACAAATTAGACAAATTTCTTACAGGACATAACGGATCCCTGTCTTCGAAAACTGCTCTGATAGTTGTCTTGCAAAGCGACAGCGTTCGTTCAAAATTTGTGTTCCTTAGCTTGAGAAATTGCTTTTTTTTTTCTCTTTACATATTTTTTTCTTCCTACCACACATAATTTTATTTTAGTTTTTTTTTACATATATTTTGTATTTTATTTCATAGTAAACATAATGATATTACTTGATATTCTTGGCCCTTAACTCTCCGTTTTTCATCTGTAATAAATTATTTGATTTATAAATTAAGAGTTTTAATTTATAAGTCAATATTAGCAAATAGTATATACCAAATAATCCATCTATAATCCCGTTAAAATATATCAAACAACGTTCTTCTCGACACGCCAGCGTACACAACTCATATTTTTCATGAATATATTTGAACTAAGAGACAAATGCCGGTCCGACTCTATTCGGGTTCAAATTTTCATGTCGAATTCTCTCTTTTAGTGCTCTGAATGAGCAGTTTTTCATCTAGCTGAAATAATAGGGACAGGTCTTACAAAGGCGTCGTAGACAATTACCCTACTGGGATGTTAATAAGTAGTTACTTTGTATTGAATAAGCCACGTCCACGACTCGTTGAATACATACATAATAGTGAGTAAATTTTAACGCCTGCAATTGTTTTGGACATATATCTATTTTTACAAACCGAAGGACAATATAAATACACCCTTACACACATGACGGATATTCAAACTGACTGATTTAGATGTGTATATCTATAATTCTTAAATCTGAGCACCCAAGTTAGTTTTTTCATTAGTTGCTTACAGGTTTCCCTTTTATGTCAAATTTCGCAAAAATTAAGGCCTCAAAAAATAACACTTCGATACTTCGTCACCAAATATTACAAATTTGTTATATTTTATAAATGTAAATAAATTTACCTTAATCACCCTTATTCCGGTTGTCGTCGACGATTCGAAAAACTAACGACGACGATAGAAAATGACGTTTCGGTATTCTGATTGTCGTTTTTGCTAAGTGACGATAGCTAGGTGACGACTGACAGCATTCCCTTTGAAGTGAACGACGACGACTCGGAAATCGTCGTTTTCTATCGTCGATATTTTTACAGACGAGAGCTGACGACTCATATGGAAATAACCAAATTTTTAAGGTATTTTTGCAAAATTGGACACGAGGAGCAATTGAAATTTTATGTCCGCGGGTAGAAAGATAAATTAATACTCGATAAGAACAACGGCGAAAATCTGAAAACGGGGTGGTGCTTGAGGGATGAAGTATGAATGGCATATTTAAGAAGATATTTAAAGGACATTAGTCATGATATGGGATGTTCGACCAAACACCCACCATTTTTATCCCGCGAGTCAATTAATGGAAACTCTTCTCCTGAGTCTCGTCCCCATCTGCATGGAACCATATCACAGGTTCACCAAAAGCGACATGAACATCATGTAACTCGTGTAAAGCAATCTCTCTGCACTAATTGAACTGGTGGGTGTTATTAAGGAGGGGAGGCCGTGGCTCGTGGTTAAATGTGTAGCCTACGAGTCAGCGAGCCGCGATTCGATCCCCGGTTCGAACCCGGCTCCGGCAACATCAATTTTTCTTTACGGCCTCCTCCGTTCCAATAAATGCAAGTATCTCGGTCAAAGCCCCTCGAGAGCTGTAAGGACTAATAATTTATATTTTTGTGTTTTGGTGTTATAGAGGACACCTATTGTCATTGCAACTATATTCCTGGCTTGGGAATGTTTATGATTGCATATGCTGTGTATATTTCCGTCCCATGCTAACCTATATGGGGTCAAAAAGATACAGCTTCAAATTGAAAATGTATTAAATTCACTGTGTCAGTTCTGAAAAAATTCCAAAATTCAAACTTCAGCTGTCACATTGTACTAAAATTTCGATACCTAGTCGTCGACGTCTCGCCTTTCAAATAGAATACGAGATAAATGACGAGGACGACGACGAGACGACAACCGGAATAAGGGAGAATATTTGTAAAGATAATTGTGAAACATATTTATAAAATTATAGTCAATGAATTATAGTCAGGGTTCATCGATTAGAATTGTATGAATTTAGATGTGTATTACAAAAACAAATCGTAAGGCATACAATTCTAAATCTGTCAGTCTGAAAACCCCTATGGTGTGGGGTATAAAATTGTACAAATGATATGGTAGAAAATTTTGGGGAAGAAGCGGACCGGGGCGATCCTTCATGAAATTTTGATAGCATATTCCTGACTACCACGAAACCAGGATAGGTTATTTATATTTTGAGTTATCATAAAAGATTGGGGTAGTGAAGCTGCCTTCGACTTTTTTGTAAACTTATAAAAGGATCCATAGCTATAATGCCCTTTATTTTCAGTCGACCTATTTCTGAATTATATATTATATTATACTTTTTTTCTGTATACGTGAATTTGTAAATAATTAATAATATCTTTTTTTACAGGTAATTCTGGAAAACATACAGAATGTAAATTCTTTTCTAAATATAATTCATTCTTAATACGATCATTCTTGAAGTTGAATAGGGACTTCTCAGCAATGCAAAAGACTCTTTCCAAATACGAACATCATTGTCAAATAACCCGTAATGAGGAATTAATTGTATTTTTGAATAGAAAAAATAAAGATGTATTTTTTATATAGTATTTAAAATAAATTCTGGTGGTATGGGAGAAGGCAAATAAAGCAACTGGTTGTTCTGAACTTGGTGAGTTTCAGGACCATCCTTATGCCTGCCTAATCGTGGATAGTCTACCTCGAATAGCTACCCAACAACCGTTGAGATAGTTAACCAAAGTGCACCCCTAAGTTTTTGAGGTTGTAGCGTTGGGCTTGGACACACATTAGGGTGGGTCGGCCTCCATACCAAAAAAAAAAAGTTGTAAAACTAGAATCCGATTTGTTATTGCGAATTTGCTATATTTGACATTATGGTCCATGCTACAGTTTGTTACCGAAACCAAAATACTGGAAAATATTTCTGTGGACTTTTGACATTTAAGGTTGTAGCGTGGGGCTTGGACACACATTAGGGTGGGTCGGACTACATACTAAAAAAAAAAAAGTTGTAAAACTAGAATCCGATTTGTTATTGCGAATTTCCTATATTTGACATTATGGTTCATGCTACAGTTTTTTACCGAAACCAAAATACTGGAAAATATTTCTGTGGACTTTTGACAAAACAACTTAAGTCGAATTTTCGGATTTTTCAGGAGAGCGAAAATAGTGAAAAAATGTACCCATTTTACCTGCATTACAAAATTTAAAGAAATGTAAAAATTATGTATTATAAAGAAAATTTTTATTTTATTTCATAGTAAACATTACTTGATATTCTTGGCCTTAACTCTCCGTTTTTCATCTGTAATAAATTATGTGATTTATAAATTAAGACTTTTAATTTATAAGTCAATATTAGCAAATAGTATATACCAAATAATCCATCTATGATCCCGTTAAAATATATCAAACAACGTTCTTCTCGACACGCCAGCGTACACAACTCATATTTTTCATGAATATATTTGAACTAAGAGACAAATGCCGGTCCGACTCTATTCGGGTTCAAATTTTCATGTCTTCTCTCTCTGTTAGTGCTCTGAATGAGCAGTTTTTCATCTAGCTGAAATAATAGGGACAGGTCTTACAAAGGTGTCGTAGACAATTACCCTACTGGGATGTTAATAAGTAGTTACTTTGTATTGAATAAGCCACGTCCACGACTCGTTGAATACATACATAATAGTGAGTAAATTTTAACGCCTGCAATTGTTTTGGACATATATCTATTTTTACAAACCGAAGGACAATATGAATACACCCTTACACACATGACGGATATTCAAACTGACTGATTTAGATGTGTATATCTATAATTCTTAAATCTGAGCACCCAAGTTAGTTTTTTCATTAGTTGCTTACAGGTTTCCCTTTTATGTCAAATTTCGCAAAAATTAAGGCCTCAAAAAATAACACTTCGATACTTCGTCACCAAATATTACAAATTTGTTATATTTTATAAATGTAAATAAATTTACCTTAATCACCCTTATTCCGGTTGTCGTCGACGATTCGAAAAACTAACGACGACGATAGAAAATGACGTTTCGGTATTCTGATTGTCGTTTTTGCTAAGTGACGATCGCTAGGTGACGACTGACAGCATTCCCTATGAAGTGAACGACGACGACTCGGAAATCGTCGTTTTCTATCGTCGATATTTTTACTGACGAGAGCTGACGACTCATATGGAAATAACCAAATTTTTAAGGTATTTTTGCAAAATTGGACACGAGGAGCAATTGAAATTTTATGTCCGCGGGTAGAAAGATAAATTAATACTCGATAAGAACAACGGCGAAAATCTGAAAACGGGCTGGTGCTTGAGGGATGAAGTATGAATGGCATATTTAAGAAGATATTTAAAGGACATTAGTCATGATATGGGATGTTCGACCAAACACCCACCATTTTTATCCCGCGAGTCAATTAATGGAAACTCTTCTCCTGAGTCTCGTCCCCATCTGCATGGAACCATATCACAGGTTCACCAAAAGCGACATGAACATCATGTAACTCGTGTAAAGCAATCTCTCTGCACTAATTGAACTGGTGGGTGTTATTGAGGAGGGGAGGCCGTGGCTCGTGGTTAAATGTGTAGCCTAGCCTACGAGTCAGCGAGCCGCGATTCGATCCCCGGTTCGAACCCGGCTCCGCCAACATCAATTTTTCTTTACGGCCTCCTCCGTTCCAATAAATGCAAGTATCTCGGTCAAAGCCCCTCGAGAGCTGTAAGGACTAATAATTTATATTTTTGTGTTTTGGTGTTATAGAGGACACCTATTGTCATTGCAACTATATTCCTGGCTTGGGAATGTTTATGATTGCATATGCTGTGTATATTTCCGTCCCATGCTAACCTATATGGGGTCAAAGATACAGCTTCAAATTGAAAATGTATTAAATTCACTGTGTCAGTTCTGAAAAAATTCCAAAATTCAAACTTCAGCTGTCACATTGTACTAAAATTTCGATACCTAGTCGTCGACGTCTCGCCTTTCAAATAGAATACGAGATAAATGACGAGGACGAAGACGAGACGACAACCGGAATAAGGGAGAATATTTGTAAAGATAATTGTGAAACATATTTATAAAATTATAGTCAATGAATTATAGTCAGGGTTCATCGATTAGAATTGTATGAATTTAGATGTGTATTACAAAAACAAATCGTAAGGCATACAATTCTAAATCTGTCAGTCTGAAAACCCCTATGGTGTGGGGTATAAAATTGTACAAATGATATGGTAGAAAATTTTGGGGAAGAAGCGGACCGGGGCGATCCTTCATGAAATTTTGATAGCATATTCCTGACTACCACGAAACCAGGATAGGTTATTTATATTTGAGTTATCATAAAAGATTGGGGTAGTGAAGCTGCCTTCGACTTTTTTGTAAACTTATAAAAGGATCCATAGCTATAATGCCCTTTATTTTCAGTCGACCTATTTCTGAATTATATATTATATTATACTTTTTTTCTGTATACGTGAATTTGTAAATAATTAATAATATCTTTTTTTACAGGTAATTCTGGAAAACATACAGAATGTAAATTCTTTTCTAAATATAATTCATTCTTATTACGATCATTCTTGAAGTTTAATAGGGACTTCTCAGCAATGCAAAAGACTCTTTCCAAATACGAACATCATTGTCAAATAACCCGTAATGAGGAATTAATTGTATTTTTGAAAAGAAAAAATAAAGATGTATTTTTTATATAGTATTTAAAATAAATTCTGGTGGTATGGGAGAAGGCAAATAAAGC
This sequence comes from Coelopa frigida, assembly GCA_017309665.1. Classification (NCBI taxonomy): domain Eukaryota; kingdom Metazoa; phylum Arthropoda; class Insecta; order Diptera; family Coelopidae; genus Coelopa; species Coelopa frigida. Next base: position 175,368 of record JAFDUT010000020.1, read on the forward strand.
AACTGGTTGTTCTGAACTTGGTGAGTTTCAGGACCATCCTTATGCCTGCCTAATCGTGGATAGTCTACCTCGAATAGCTACCCAACAACCGTTGAGATAGTTAACCAAAGTGCACCCCTAAGTTTTTGAGGTTGTAGCGTTGGGCTTGGACACACATTAGGGTGGGTCGGCCTCCATACCAAAAAAAAAAGTTGTAAAACTAGAATCCGATTTGTTATTGCGAATTTGCTATATTTGACATTATGGTCCATGCTACAGTTTGTTACCGAAACTAAAATACTGGATAATATTTCTGTGGACTTTTGACATTTAAGGTTGTAGCGTTGGGCTTGGACACACATTAGGGTGGGTCGGCCTCCATACCAAAAAAAAAAAGTTGTAAAACTAGAATCCGATTTGTTATTGCGAATTTGCTATATTTGACATTATGGTTCATGCTACAGTTTTTTACCGAAACCAAAATACTGGAAAATATTTCTGTGGACTTTTGACAAAACAACTTAAGTCGAATTTTCGGATTTTTCAGGAGAGCGAAAATAGTGAAAAAATGTACCCATTTTACCTGCATGTATTTAAAGAAATGTAAAAATTATGTATTATAAAGAAAATTTTTATTTTATTTCATAGTAAACATTACTTGATATTCTTGGCCTTAACTCTCCGTTTTTCATCTGTAATAAATTATGTGATTTATAAATTAAGAGTTTTAATTTATAAGTCAATATTAGCAAATATGGTATATACTAATAATCCATCTATGATCCCGTTAAAATATATCAAACAACGTTCTTCTCGACACGCCAGCGTACACAACTCATATTTTTCATGAATATATTTGAACTAAGAGACAAATGCCGGTCCGACTCTATTCGGGTTCAAATTTTCATGTCGAATTCTCTCTTTTAGTGCTCTGAATGAGCAGTTTTTCATCTAGCTGAAATAATAGGGACAGGTCTTACAAAGGCGTCGTAGACAATTACCCTACTGGGATGTTAATAAGTAGTTACTTTGTATTGAATAAGCCACGTCCACGACTCGTTGAATACATACATAATAGTGAGTAAATTTTAACGCCTGCAATTGTTTTGGACATATATCTATTTTTACAAACCGAAGGACAATATGAATACACCCTTACACACATGACGGATATTCAAACTGACTGATTTAGATGTGTATATCTATAATTCTTAAATCTGAGCACCCAAGTTAGTTTTTTCATTAGTTGCTTACAGGTTTCCCTTTTATGTCAAATTTCGCAAAAATTAAGGCCTCAAAAAATAACACTTCGATACTTCGTCACCAAATATTACAAATTTGTTATATTTTATAAATGTAAATAAATTTACCTTAATCACCCTTATTCCGGTTGTCGTCGACGATTCGAAAAACTAACGACGACGATAGAAAATGACGTTTCGGTATTCTGATTGTCGTTTTTGCTAAGTGACGATAGCTAGGTGACGACTGACAGCATTCCCTATGAAGTGAACGACGACGACTCGGAAATCGTCGTTTTCTATCGTCGATATTTTTACTGACGAGAGCTGACGACTCATATGGAAATAACCAAATTTTTAAGGTATTTTTGCAAAATTGGACACGAGGAGCAATTGAAATTTTATGTCCGCGGGTAGAAAGATAAATTAATACTCGATAAGAACAACGGCGAAAATCTGAAAACGGGGTGGTGCTTGAGGGATGAAGTATGAATGGCATATTTAAGAAGATATTTAAAGGACATTAGTCATGATATGGGATGTTCGACCAAACACCCACCATTTTTATCCCGCGAGTCAATTAATGGAAACTCTTCTCCTGAGTCTCGTCCCCATCTGCATGGAACCATATCACAGGTTCACCAAAAGCGACATGAACATCATGTAACTCGTGTAAAGCAATCTCTCTGCACTAATTGAACTGGTGGGTGTTATTGAGGAGGGGAGGCCGTGGCTCGTGGTTAAATGTGTAGCCTACGAGTCAGCGAGCCGCGATTCGATCCCCGGTTCGAACCCGGCTCCGCCAACATCAATTTTTCTTTACGGCCTCCTCCGTTCCAATAAATGCAAGTATCTCGGTCAAAGCCCCTCGAGAGCTGTAAGGACTAATAATTTATATTTTTGTGTTTTGGTGTTATAGAGGACACCTATTGTCATTGCCAACTATATTCCTGGCTTGGGAATGTTTATGATTGCATATGCTGTGTATATTTCCGTCCCATGCTAACCTATATGGGTCAAAGATACAGCTTCAAATTGAAAATGTATTAAATTCACTGTGTCAGTTCTGAAAAAATTCCAAAATTCAAACTTCAGCTGTCACATTGTACTAAAATTTCGATACCTAGTCGTCGACGTCTCGCCTTTCAAATAGAATACGAGATAAATGACGAGGACGAAGACGAGACGACAACCGGAATAAGGGAGAATATTTGTAAAGATAATTGTGAAACATATTTATAAAATTATAGTCATGAATTATAGTCAGGGTTCATCGATTAGAATTGTATGAATTTAGATGTGTATTACAAAAACAAATCGTAAGGCATACAATTCTAAATCTGTCAGTCTGAAAACCCCTATGGTGTGGGGTATAAAATTGTACAAATGATATGGTAGAAAATTTTGGGGAAGAAGCGGACCGGGGCGATCCTTCATGAAATTTTGATAGCATATTCCTGACTACCACGAAACCAGGATAGGTTATTTATATTTTGAGTTATCATAAAAGATTGGGGTAGCGAAGCTGCCTTCGACTTTTTTGTAAACTTATAAAAGGATCCATGGCTATAATGCCCTTTATTTTCAGTCGACCTATTTCTAAATTATATATTATATTATACTTTTTTTCTGTATACGTGAATTTGTAAATAATTAATAATATCTTTTTTTACAGGTAATTCTGGAAAACATACAGAATGTAAATTCTTTTCTAAATATAATTCATTCTTATTACGATCATTCTTGAAGTTTAATAGGGACTTCTCAGCAATGCAAAAGACTCTTTCCAAATACGAACATCATTGTCAAATAACCCGTAATGAGGAATTAATTGTATTTTTGAAAAGAAAAAATAAAGATGTATTTTTTATATAGTATTTAAAATAAATTCTGGTGGTATGGGAGAAGGCAAATAAAGCAACTGGTTGTTCTGAACTTGGTGAGTTTCAGGACCATCCTTATGCCTGCCTAATCGTGGATAGTCTACCTCGAATAGCTACCCAACAACCGTTGAGATAGTTAACCAAAGTGCACCCCTAAGTTTTTGAGGTTGTAGCGTTGGGCTTGGACACACATTAGGGTGGGTCGGCCTCCATACCAAAAAAAAAAAGTTGTAAAACTAGAATCCGATTTGTTATTGCGAATTTGCTATATTTGACATTATGGTTCATGCTACAGTTTTTTACCGAAACCAAAATACTGGAAAATATTTCTGTGGACTTTTGACAAAACAACTTAAGTCGAATTTTCGAATCCCATTTTACCTGCATATATTTAAAGAAAAGTAAAAATTATGTATTATAAAGAAAATTTTTATTTTATTTCATAGTAAACATTACTTGATATTCTTGGCCTTAACTCTCCGTTTTTCATCTGTAATAAATTATGTGATTTATAAATTAAGAGTTTTAATTTATAAGTCAATATTAGCAAATATGGTATATACTAATAATCCATCTATGATCCCGTTAAAATATATCAAACAACGTTCTTCTCGACACGCCAGCGTACACAACTCATATTTTTCATGAATATATTTGAACTAAGAGACAAATGCCGGTCCGACTCTATTCGGGTTCAAATTTTCATGTCTTCTCTCTCTGTTAGTGCTCTGAATGAGCAGTTTTTCATCTAGCTGAAATAATAGGGACAGGTCTTACAAAGGTGTCGTAGACAATTACCCTACTGGGATGTTAATAAGTAGTTACTTTGTATTGAATAAGCCACGTCCACGACTCGTTGAATACATACATAATAGTGAGTAAATTTTAACGCCTGCAATTGTTTTGGACATATATCTATTTTTACAAACCGAAGGACAATATGAATACACCCTTACACACATGACGGATATTCAAACTGACTGATTTAGATGTGTATATCTATAATTCTTAAATCTGAGCACCCAAGTTAGTTTTTTCATTAGTTGCTTACAGGTTTCCCTTTTATGTCAAATTTCGCAAAAATTAAGGCCTCAAAAAATAACACTTCGATACTTCGTCACCAAATATTACAAATTTGTTATATTTTATAAATGTAAATAAATTTACCTTAATCACCCTTATTCCGGTTGTCGTCGACGATTCGAAAAACTAACGACGACGATAGAAAATGACGTTTCGGTATTCTGATTGTCGTTTTTGCTAAGTGACGATCGCTAGGTGACGACTGACAGCATTCCCTATGAAGTTTACGACGACGACTCGAAAATCGTCGTTTTCTATCGTCGATATTTTTACTGACGAGAGCTGACGACTCATATGGAAATAACCAAATTTTTAAGGTATTTTTGCAAAATTGGACACGAGGAGCAATTGAAATTTTATGTCCGCGGGTAGAAAGATAAATTAATACTCGATAAGAACAACGGCGAAAATCTGAAAACGGGCTGGTGCTTGAGGGATGAAGTATGAATGGCATATTTAAGAAGATATTTAAAGGACATTAGTCATGATATGGGATGTTCGACCAAACACCCACCATTTTTATCCCGCGAGTCAATTAATGGAAACTCTTCTCCTGAGTCTCGTCCCCATCTGCATGGAACCATATCACAGGTTCACCAAAAGCGACATGAACATCATGTAACTCGTGTAAAGCAATCTCTCTGCACTAATTGAACTGGTGGGTGTTATTAAGGAGGGGAGGCCGTGGCTCGTGGTTAAATGTGTAGCCTAGCCTACGAGTCAGCGAGCCGCGATTCGATCCCCGGTTCGAACCCGGCTCCGCCAACATCAATTTTTCTTTACGGCCTCCTCCGTTCCAATAAATGCAAGTATCTCGGTCAAAGCCCCTCGAGAGCTGTAAGGACTAATAATTTATATTTTTGTGTTTTGGTGTTATAGAGGACACCTATTGTCATTGCAACTATATTCCTGGCTTGGGAATGTTTATGATTGCATATGCTGTGTATATTTCCGTCCCATGCTAACCTATATGGGGTCAAAAGATACAGCTTCAAATTGAAAATGTATTAAATTCACTGTGTCAGTTCTGAAAAAATTCCAAAATTCAAACTTCAGCTGTCACATTGTACTAAAATTTCGATACCTAGTCGTCGACGTCTCGCCTTTCAAATAGAATACGAGATAAATGACGAGGACGACGACGAGACGACAACCGAAATAAGGGAGAATATTTGTAAAGATAATTGTGAAACATATTTATAAAATTATAGTCAATGAATTATAGTCAGGGTTCATCGATTAGAATTGTATGAATTTAGATGTGTATTACAAAAACAAATCGTAAGGCATACAATTCTAAATCTGTCAGTCTGAAAACCCCTATGGTGTGGGGTATAAAATTGTACAAATGATATGGTAGAAAATTTTGGGGAAGAAGCGGACCGGGGCGATCCTTCATGAAATTTTGATAGCATATTCCTGACTACCACGAAACCAGGATAGGTTATTTATATTGAGTTATCATAAAAGATTGGGGTAGTGAAGCTGCCTTCGACTTTTTTGTAAACTTATAAAAGGATCCATAGCTATAATGCCCTTTATTTTCAGTCGACCTATTTCTGAATTATATATTATATTATACTTTTTTTCTGTATACGTGAATTTGTAAATAATTAATAATATCTTTTTTTACAGGTAATTCTGGAAAACATACAGAATGTAAATTCTTTTCTAAATATAATTCATTCTTAATACGATCATTCTTGAAGTTTAATAGGGACTTCTCAGCAATGCAAAAGACTCTTTCCAAATACGAACATCATTGTCAAATAACCCGTAATGAGGAATTAATTGTATTTAATATAGAAATAGCTACCCAACAACCGTTGAGATAGTTAACCAAAGTGCACCCCTAAGTTTTTGAGGTTGTAGCGTTGGGCTTGGACACACATTAGGGTGGGTCGGCCTCCATACCAAAAAAAAAAAGTTGTAAAACTAGAATCCGATTTGTTATTGCGAATTTGCTATATTTGACATTATGGTCCATGCTACAGTTTGTTACCGAAACTAAAATACTGGATAATATTTCTGTGGACTTTTGACATTTAAGGTTGTAGCGTTGGGCTTGGACACACATTAGGGTGGTTCGGCCTCCATACCAAAAAAAAAAAGTTGTAAAACTAGAATCCGATTTGTTATTGCGAATTTGCTATATTTGATATTATGGTTCATGCTACAGTTTTTTACCGAAACCAAAATACTGGAAAATATTTCTGTGGACTTTTGACAAAACAACTTAAGTCGAATTTTCGGATTTTTCAGGAGAGCGAAAATAGTGAAAAAATGTACCCATTTTACCTGCATGTATTTAAAGAAATGTAAAAATTATGTATTATAAAGAAAATTTTTATTTTATTTCATAGTAAACATTACTTGATATTCTTGGCCTTAACTCTCCGTTTTTCATCTGTAATAAATTATGTGATTTATAAATTAAGAGTTTTAATTTATAAGTCAATATTAGCAAATATGGTATATACTAATAATCCATCTATGATCCCGTTAAAATATATCAAACAACGTTCTTCTCGACACGCCAGCGTACACAACTCATATTTTTCATGAATATATTTGAACTAAGAGACAAATGCCGGTCCGACTCTATTCGGGTTCAAATTTTCATGTCGAATTCTCTCTTTTAGTGCTCTGAATGAGCAGTTTTTCATCTAGCTGAAATAATAGGGACAGGTCTTACAAAGGCGTCGTAGACAATTACCCTACTGGGATGTTAATAAGTAGTTACTTTGTATTGAATAAGCCACGTCCACGACTCGTTGAATACATACATAATAGTGAGTAAATTTTAACGCCTGCAATTGTTTTGGACATATATCTATTTTTACAAACCGAAGGACAATATGAATACACCCTTACACACATGACGGATATTCAAACTGACTGATTTAGATGTGTATATCTATAATTCTTAAATCTGAGCACCCAAGTTAGTTTTTTCATTAGTTGCTTACAGGTTTCCCTTTTATGTCAAATTTCGCAAAAATTAAGGCCTCAAAAAATAACACTTCGATACTTCGTCACCAAATATTACAAATTTGTTATATTTTATAAATGTAAATAAATTTACCTTAATCACCCTTATTCCGGTTGTCGTCGACGATTCGAAAAACTAACGACGACGATAGAAAATGACGTTTCGGTATTCTGATTGTCGTTTTTGCTAAGTGACGATAGCTAGGTGACGACTGACAGCATTCCCTATGAAGTGAACGACGACGACTCGGAAATCGTCGTTTTCTATCGTCGATATTTTTACTGACGAGAGCTGACGACTCATATGGAAATAACCAAATTTTTAAGGTATTTTTGCAAAATTGGACACGAGGAGCAATTGAAATTTTATGTCCGCGGGTAGAAAGATAAATTAATACTCGATAAGAACAACGGCGAAAATCTGAAAACGGGGTGGTGCTTGAGGTATGAAGTATGAATGGCATATTTAAGAAGATATTTAAAGGACATTAGTCATGATATGGGATGTTCGACCAAACACCCACCATTTTTATCCCGCGAGTCAATTAATGGAAACACTTCTCCTGAGTCTCGTCCCCATCTGCATGGAACCATATCACAGGTTCACCAAAAGCGACATGAACATCATGTAACTCGTGTAAAGCAATCTCTCTGCACTAATTGAACTGGTGGGTGTTATTGAGGAGGGGAGGCCGTGGCTCGTGGTTAAATGTGTAGCCTAGCCTACGAGTCAGCGAGCCGCGATTCGATCCCCGATTCGAACCCGGCTCCGCCAACATCAATTTTTCTTTACGGCCTCCTCCGTTCCAATAAATGCAAGTATCTCGGTCAAAGCCCCTCGAGAGCTGTAAGGACTAATAATTTATATTTTTGTGTTTTGGTGTTATAGAGGACACCTATTGTCATTCCAACTATATCCTGGTTTGGGAATGTTTATGATTGCATATGCTGTGTATATTTCCGTCCCATGTGGGTTCAAATTGAAAATGTATTAAATTCACTGGTCAGTTCTGAAAAAATTCAAAAATTCAAACTTCAGCTGTCACATTGTACTAAAATTTCGATACCTAGTCGTCGACCGTCTCGCCTTTCAATAGAATACGAGATAATGACGAGGACGACGACGAGACGACACCGGAATAAGGGAGAATATTTGTAAAGATAATTGTGAACATATTTATAAAATTATAGTCAATGAATTATAGTCAGGTTCATCGATTAGAATTGTATGAATTTAGATGTGTATTACAAAAACAAATCGTAAGGCATACAATTCTAAATCTGTCAGTCTGAAAACCCCTATGGTGTGGGGTATAAATTGTACAAATGATATGGTAGAAAATTTTGGGGAAGAAGCGGACCGGGGGCGATCCTTCATGAAATTTTTGATAGCATATTCCTGACTACCACGAAACCAGGATAGGTTATTTATATTTTTGAGTTATCAATAATAGATTGGGGTAGTGAAGCTGCCTTCGACTTTTTTGTAAACTTATAAAAGGATCCATAGCTATAATGCCCTTTATTTTCAGTCGACCTATTTCTAAATTATATATTATATTATACTTTTTTTCTGTATACGTGAATTTGTAAATAATTAATAATATCTTTTTTTACAGGTAATTCTGGAAAACATACAGAATGTAAATTCTTTTCTAAATATAATTCATTCTTAATACGATCATTCTTGAAGTTGAATAGGGACTTCTCAGCAATGCAAAAGACTCTTTCCAAATACGAACATCATTGTCAAATAACCCGTAATGAGGAATTAATTGTATTTTTGAAAAGAAAAAATAAAGATGTATTTTTTATATAGTATTTAAAATAAATTCTGGTGGTATGGGAGAAGGCAAATAAAGCAACTGGTTGTTCTGAACTTGGTGAGTTTCAGGACCATCCTTATGCCTGCCTAATCGTGGATAGTCTACCTCGAATAGCTACCCAACAACCGTTGAGATAGTTAACCAAGTGCACCCCTCAGTTTTTGAGGTTGTAGCGTTGGGCTTGGACACACATTAGGGTGGGTCGGCCTCCATACCAAAAAAAAAAAGTTGTAAAACTAGAATCCGATTTGTTATTGCGAATTTGCTATATTTGACATTATGGTCCATGCTACAGTTTGTTACCGAAACCAAAATACTGGAAAATATTTCTGTGGACTTTTGACATTTGAGGTTGTAGCGTTGGGCTTGGACACACATTAGGGTGGGTCGGACTACATACCAAAAAAAAAAGTTGTAAAACTAGAATCCGATTTGTTATTGCGAATTTGCTATATTTGACATTATGGTCCATGCTACAGTTTGTTACCGAAACCAAATACTGGAAAATATTTCTGTGGACTTTTGACATTTGAGGTTGTAGCGTTGGGCTTGGACACACATTAGGGGGGTCGGCCTCCATACCAAAAAAAAAAAGTTGTAAAACTAGAATCCGATTTGTTATTGCGAATTTGCTATTTGACATTATGGTCCATGCTACAGTTTGTTACCGAAACCAAAATACTGGAAAATATTTCTGTGGACTTTTGACATTTGAGGTTGTAGCGTTGGGCTTGGACACACATTAGGGTGGGTTCGGCCTACATACCAAAAAAAAAGTTGTAAAACTAGAATCCGATTTGTTATTGCGAATTTGCTATATTTGACATTATGGTTCATGCTTACAGTTTTTACCGAAACCAAAATTCTGGAAATATTTCTGTGGACTTTTGACCAAAACAACTTAAGTCGAATTTTCGGATTTATCAGGAGAGCGAAAATAGTGAAAAAATGTACCCATTTTACCCTGCATGTATTTTAAAGAAAGTAAAAATTATGTATTATAAAGAAAATTTTTATTTTATTTCATAGTAAACATTACTTGATATTCTTGGCCTTAACTCTCCGTTTTTCATCTGTAATAAATTATGTGATTTATAAATTAAGAGTTTTAATTTATAAGTCAATATTAGCAAATATGGTATATACTAATAATCCATCTATGATCCCGTTAAAATATATCAAACAACGTTCTTCTCGACACGCCAGCGTACACAACTCATATTTTTCATGAATACATTTGAACTAAGAGACAAATGCCGGTCCGACTCTATTCGGGTTCAAATTTTCATGTCGAATTCTCTCTTTTAGTGCTCTGAATGAGCAGTTTTTCATCTAGCTGAAATAATAGGGACAGGTCTTACAAAGGCGTCGTAGACAATTACCCTACTGGGATGTTAATAAGTAGTTACTTTGTATTGAATAAGCCACGTCCACGACTCGTTGAATACATACATAATAGTGAGTAAATTTTAACGCCTGCAATTGTTTTGGACATATATCTATTTTTACAAACCGAAGGACAATATGAATACACCCTTACACACATGACGGATATTCAAACTGACTGATTTAGATGTGTATATCTATAATTCTTAAATCTGAGCACCCAAGTTAGTTTTTTCATTAGTTGCTTACAGGTTTCCCTTTTATGTCAAATTTCGCAAAAATTAAGGCCTCAAAAAATAACACTTCGATACTTCGTCACCAAATATTACAAATTTGTTATATTTTATAAATGTAAATAAATTTACCTAATCACCCTTATTCCGGTTGTCGTCGACGATTCGAAACTAAGACGACGAAATGACGTTCGTATTCTGATTGTCGTTTTTGCTAAGTGACGATAGCTAGGTGACGACTGACAGCATTCCCTTTGAAGTGAACGACGACGACTCGGAAATCGTCGTTTTCTATCGTCGATATTTTTACTGACGAGAGCTGACGACTCATATGGAAATAACCAAATTTTTAAGGTATTTTTGCAAAATTGGACACGAGGAGCAATTGAAATTTTATGTCCGCGGGTAGAAAGATAAATTAATACTCGATAAGAACAACGGCGAAATCTGAAAACGGGGTGGTGCTTGAGGGATGAAGTATGAATGGCATATTTAAGAAGATATTTAAAGGACATTAGTCATGATATGGGATGTTCGACCAAACACCCACCATTTTTATCCCGCGAGTCAATTAATGGAAACTCTTCTCCTGAGTCTCGTCCCCATCTGCATGGAACCATATCACAGGTTCACCAAAAGCGACATGAACATCATGTAACTCGTGTAAAGCAATCTCTCTGCACTAATTGAACTGGTGGGTGTTATTGAGGAGGGGAGGCCGTGGCTCGTGGTTAAATGTGTAGCCTAGCCTACGAGTCAGCGAGCCGCGATTCGATCCCCGGTTCGAACCCGGCTCCGCCAACATCAATTTTTCTTTACGGCCTCCTCCGTTCCAATAAATGCAAGTATCTCGGTCAAAGCCCCTCGAGAGCTGTAAGGACTAATAATTTATATTTTTGTGTTTTGGTGTTATAGAGGACACCTATTGTCATTGCAACTATATTCCTGGCTTGGGAATGTTATGATTGCATATGCTGTGTATATTTCCGTCCCATGCTAACTTATATGGGGTCAAAAGATACAGCTTCAATTGAAAATGTATTAAATTCACTGTGTCAGTTCTGAAAAAATTCAAAAATTCAAACTTCAGCTATCACATTGTACTAAAATTCGATACCTAGTCGTCGACGTCTCGCCTTTCAAATAGAATACGAGATAAATGACGAGGACGACGACGAGACGACAACCGGAATAAGGGAGAATATTTGTAAAGATAATTGTGAAACATATTTATAAAATTATAGTCAATGAATTATAGTCAGGGTTCATCGATTAGAATTGTATGAATTTAGATGTGTATTACAAAAACAAATCGTAAGGCATACAATTCTAAATCTGTCAGTCTGAAAACCCCTATGGTGTGGGGTATAAAATTGTACAAATGATATGGTAGAAAATTTTGGGGAAGAAGCGGACCGGGGCGATCCTTCATGAAATTTTGATAGCATATTCCTGACTACCACGAACCAGGATAGGTTATTTATATTTTGAGTTATCATAAAGATTGGGGTAGTGAAGCTGCCTTCGACTTTTTTGTAAACTTATAAAAGGATCCATAGCTATAATGCCCTTTATTTTCAGTCGACCTATTTCTGAATTATATATTATATTATACTTTTTTTCTGTATACGTGAATTTGTAAATAATTAATAATATCTTTTTTTACAGGTAATTCTGGAAAACATACAGAATGTAAATTCTTTTCTAAATATAATTCATTCTTAGTACGATCATTCTTGAAGTTGAATAGGGACTTCTCAGCAATGCAAAAGACTCTTTCCAAATACGAACATCATTGTCAAATAACCCGTAATGAGGAATTAATTGTATTTTTGAAAAGAAAAAATAAAGATCTATTTTTTATATAGTATTTAAAATAAATTCTGGTGGTATGGGAGAAGGCAAATAAAGCAACTGGTTGTTCTGAACTTGGTGAGTTTCAGGACCATCCTTATGCCTGCCTAATCGTGGATAGTCTACCTCGAATAGCTACCCAACAACCGTTGAGATAGTTAACCCCTCAGTTTTTGAGGTTGTAGCGTTGGGCTTGGACACACATTAGGGTGGGTCGGCCTCCATACCAAAAAAAAAAAGTTGTAAAACTAGAATCCGATTTGTTATTGCGAATTTGCTATATTTGACATTATGGTCCATGCTACAGTTTGTTACCGAAACCAAAATACTGGAAAATATTTCTGTGGACTTTTGACATTTGAGGTTGTAGCGTTGGGCTTGGACACACATTAGGGTGGGTCGGACTACATACCAAAAAAAAAAGTTGTAAAACTAGAATCCGATTTGTTATTGCGAATTTATTGCGAAAAAATGTCAAAAGTCCACAGAAATATTTTCCAGTATTTTGGTTTCGGTAACAAACTGTAGCATGGACCATAATGTCAAATATAGCCAGTTTGTTACCGAAACCAAAATACTGGAAAATATTTCTGTGGACTTTTGACATTTGAGGTTGTAGCGTTGGGCTTGGACACACATTAGGGTGGGTCGGACTACATACCAAAAAAAAAAAGTTGTAAAACTAGAATCCGATTTGTTATTGCGAATTTGCTATATTTGACATTATGGTCCATGCTACAGTTTGTTACCGAAACCAAAATACGGGAAAATATTTCTGTGGACTTTTGACATTTGAGGTTGTAGCGTTGGGCTTGGACACACATTAGGGTGGTTCGGCCTCCATACCAAAAAAAAAAAGTTGTAAAACTAGAATCCGATTTGTTATTGCGAATTTGCTATATTTGATATTATGGTTCATGCTACAGTTTTTTACCGAAACCAAAATACTGGAAAATATTTCTGTGGACTTTTGACAAACAACTTAAGTCGAATTTTCGGATTTTTCAGGAGAGCGAAAATAGTGAAAAATGTACCCATTTTACCTGCATGTATTTAAAGAAATGTAAAAATTATGTATTATAAAGAAAATTTTATTTTATTTCATAGTAAACATTACTTGATATTCTGGCCTTAACTCTCCGTTTTTCATCTGTAATAAATTATGTGATTTATAAATTAAGAGTTTTAATTTATAAGTCAATATTAGCAAATATGGTATATACTAATAATCCATCTATGATCCCGTTAAAATATATCAAACAACGTTCTTCTCGACACGCCAGCGTACACAACTCATATTTTTCATGAATACATTTGAACTAAGAGACAAATGCCGGTCCGACTCTATTCGGGTTCAAATTTTCATGTCGAATTCTCTCTTTTAGTGCTCTGAATGAGCAGTTTTTCATCTAGCTGAAATAATAGGGACAGGTCTTACAAAGGCGTCGTAGACAATTACCCTACTGGGATGTTAATAAGTAGTTACTTTGTATTGAATAAGCCACGTCCACGACTCGTTGAATACATACATAATAGTGAGTAAATTTTAACGCCTGCAATTGTTTTGGACATATATCTATTTTTACAAACCGAAGGACAATATGAATACACCCTTACACACATGACGGATATTCAAACTGACTGATTTAGATGTGTATATCTATAATTCTTAAATCTGAGCACCCAAGTTAGTTTTTTCTTGACATTATGGTCCATGCTACAGTTTGTTACCGAAACCAAAATACTGGAAAATATTTCGTGGACTTTTGACATTTGAGGTTGTAGCGTTGGGCTTGGACACACATTAGGGTGGGTCGGACTACATACCAAAAAAAAAGTTGTAAAACTAGAATCCGATTTGTTATTGCGAATTTATTGCGAAAAAATGTCAAAAGTCCACAGAAATATTTCCAGTATTTTGGTTTCGGTAACAAACTGTAGCATGGACCATAATGTCAAATATAGCCAGTTGTTACCGAAACCAAAATACTGGAAAATATTTCTGTGGACTTTTGACATTTGAGGTTGTAGCGTTGGGCTTGGACACACATTAGGGTGGGTCGGACTACATACCAAAAAAAAAAAGTTGTAAAACTAGAATCCGATTTGTTATTGCGAATTTGCTATATTGACATTATGGTCCATGCTACAGTTTGTTACCGAAACCAAAATACGGGAAAATATTTCTGTGGACTTTTGACATTTGAGGTTGTAGCGTTGGGCTTGGACACATTAGGGTGGTTCGGCCTCCATACCAAAAAAAAAGTTGTAAAACTAGAATCCGATTTGTTATTGCGAATTTGCTATATTTGATATTATGGTTCATGCTACAGTTTTTTACCGAAACCAAAATACTGGAAAATATTTCTGTGGACTTTTGACAAAACAACTTAAGTCGAATTTTCGGATTTTTCAGGAGAGCGAAAATAGTGAAAAAATGTACCCATTTTACCTGCATGTATTTAAAGAAATGTAAAAATTATGTATTATAAAGAAATTTTTATTTTATTTCATAGTAAACATTACTTGATATTCTTGGCCTTAACTCTCCGTTTTCATCTGTAATAAATTATGTGATTTATAAATTAAGAGTTTTAATTTATAAGTCAATATTAGCAAATATGGTATATACTAATAATCCATCTATGATCCCGTTAAAATATATCAAACAACGTTCTTCTCGACACGCCAGCGTACACAACTCATATTTTTCATGAATACATTTGAACTAAGAGACAAATGCCGGTCCGACTCTATTCGGGTTCAAATTTTCATGTCGAATTCTCTCTTTAGTGCTCTGAATGAGCAGTTTTTCATCTAGCTGAAATAATAGGACAGGTCTTATGGACCGATTAGTCAACGCATAGCATGGCATGGCATGGCTCGAAACCGAACCTGTCAAAGGGAGTTCTGTACAACGATTAGTGAAAACATAGCGTGGCATGACGACCTGCAGAAAATAGATTCCAACGTAAAAGAGCTGTCAAAATGGGTTGTGGAACCTGAGTTTTTATTGCAGGATTGCATTTTGTTTGTTATATATGTTCAGGATCGGATTATTAATTTTTTTGAACTTTGCCATACTAATAAAAGTCAACATTTATTGGTCGAACATTCTACTTCCGAACACACCATTACAAATTTGCATTATTTAACCACAAGTACACAAAATTAAAAACTACAAACATAAATCTATATCCATCTAGAATACTTGCCAATTCAATTTCTCCAGTGTTACCATAACGAAAACTATTCATTATAAATTTAAAATTTAACATTCGCATATGCAACTCCTTTACCCAACGTAGCATAGGACTTGAGTAATCGCTTCTATGCGTCCATGCGTATGCCATGCATGCTATGCGTTGACTAATCGGGCCATTACAAAGGCGTCGTAGACAATTACCCTACTGGGATGTTAATAAGTAGTTACTTTGTATTGAATAAGCCACGTCCACGACTCGTTGAATACATACATAATAGTGAGTAAATTTTAACGCCTGCAATTGTTTTGGACATATATCTATTTTTACAAACCGAAGGACAATATGAATACACCCTTACACACATGACGGATATTCAAACTGACTGATTTAGATGTGATATCTATAATTCTTAAATCTGAGCACCCAAGTTAGTTTTTCATTAGTTGCTTACAGGTTTCCCTTTTATGTCAAATTTCGCAAAAATTAAGGCCTCAAAAAATAACACTTCGATACTTCGTCACCAAATATTACAAATTTGTTATATTTATAAATGTAAATAAATTTACCTAATCACCCTTATTCCGGTTGTCGTCGACGATTCGAAAAACTATTCTGATTGTCGTTTTTGCTAAGTGACGATAGCTAGGTGACGACTGACAGCATTCCCTTTGAAGTGAACGACGACGACTCGGAAATCGTCGTTTTCTATCGTCGATATTTTACTGACGAGAGCTGACGACTCATATGGAAATAACCAAATTTTTAAGGTATTTTTGCAAAATTGGACACGAGGAGCAATTGAAATTTTATGTCCGCGGGTAGAAAGATAAATTAATACTCGATAAGAACAACGGCGAAATCTGAAAACGGGGTGGTGCTTGAGGGATGAAGTATGAATGGCATATTTAAGAAGATATTTAAAGGACATTAGTCATGATATGGGATGTTCGACCAAACACCCACCATTTTTATCCCGCGAGTCAATTAATGGAAACTCTTCTCCTGAGTCTCGTCCCCATCTGCATGGAACCATATCACAGGTTCACCAAAAGCGACATGAACATCATGTAACTCGTGTAAAGCAATCTCTCTGCACTAATTGAACTGGTGGGTGTTATTGAGGAGGGGAGGCCGTGGCTCGTGGTTAAATGTGTAGCCTACGAGTCAGCGAGCCGCGATTCGATCCCCGGTTCGAACCCGGCTCCGCCAACATCATTTTTCTTTACGGCCTCCTCCGTTCCAATAAATGCAAGTATCTCGGTCAAAGCCCCTCGAGAGCTGTAAGGACTAATAATTTATTTTTTGTGTTTTGGTGTTATAGAGGACCTATTGTCATTGCAACTATATTCCTGGCTTGGGAATGTTTATGATTGCATATGCTGTGTATATTTCCGTCCCATGATAACTTATATGGGGTCAAAAGATACAGCTTCAAATTGAAAATGTATTAAATTCACTGTGTCAGTTCTGAAAAAATTCAAAAATTCAAACTTCAGCTATCACATTGTACTAAAATTTCGATACCTAGTCGTCGACGTCTCGCCTTTCAAATAGAATACGAGATAAATGACGAGGACGACGACGAGACGACAACCGGAATAAGGGAGAATATTTGTAAAGATAATTGTGAAACATTTATAAAATTATAGTCAATGAATTATAGTCAGGGTTCATCGATTAGAATTGTATGAATTTAGATGTGTATTACAAAAACAAATCGTAAGGCATACAATTCTAAATCTGTCAGTCTGAAAACCCCTATGGTGTGGGGTATAAAATTGTACAAATGATATGGTAGAAAATTTTGGGGAAGAAGCGGACCGGGGCGATCCTTCATGAAATTTTGATAGCATATTCCTGACTACCACGAAACCAGGATAGGTTATTTATATTTTGAGTTATCATAAAAGATTGGGGTAGTGAAGCTGCCTTCGACTTTTTTGTAAACTTATAAAAGGATCCATAGCTATAATGCCCTTTATTTTCAGTCGACCTATTTCTGAATTATATATTATATTATACTTTTTTTCTGTATACGTGAATTTGTAAATAATTAATAATATCTTTTTTACAGGTAATTCTGGAAAACATACAGAATGTAAATTCTTTTCTAAATATAATTCATTCTTAGTACGATCATTCTTGAAGTTGAATAGGGACTTCTCAGCAATGCAAAAGACTCTTTCCAAATACGAACATCATTGTCAAATAACCCGTAATGAGGAATTAATTGTATTTTTGAAAAGAAAAAATAAAGATATATTTTTTATATAGTATTTAAAATAAATTCTGGTGGTATGGGAGAAGGCAAATAAAGCAACTGGTTGTTCTGAACTTGGTGAGTTTCAGGACCATCCTTATGCCTGCCTAATCGTGGATAGTCTACCTCGAATAGCTACCCAACAACCGTTGAGATAGTTAACCAAAGTGCACCCCTCAGTTTTTGAGGTTGTAGCGGTTGGGCTTGGACACACATTAGGGTGGGTCGGCCTCCATACCAAAAAAAAAAAAGTTGTAAACTAGAATCCGATTTGTTATTGCGAATTTGCTATATTTGACATTATGGTCCATGCTACAGTTTGTTACCTGAAACCAAAATACTGGGAAAATATTTCTGTGGACTTTTGACATTGAGGTTGTATCGTTGGGCTTGGACACCACATTAGGGTGGGTCGGACTACATACCAAAAAAAAAAAGTTGTAAAACTAGAATCCGATTGTTATTGCGAATTTGCTATATTTGACATTATGGTCCATGCTACAGTTTGTTACCGAAACCAAAATACTGGAAAATATTTCTGTGACTTTTGACATTTGAGGTTGTATCGTTGGGCTTGGACACACATTAGGGTGGGTCGGCCTCCATACCAAAAAAAAAAGTTGTAAACTAGATCCGATTTGTTATTGCGAATTTGCCTATATTTGACATTATGGTCCATGCTACAGTTTGTTACCGAAACCAAAATACTGGAAAATATTTCTGTGGACTTTTGACATTTGAGGTTGTAGCGTTGGGCTTGGACACACATTAGGGTGGGTCGGACTACATACTAAAAAAAAAAAGTTGTAAAACTAGAATCCGATTTGTTATTGCGAATTTGCTATATTTGACATTATGGTTCATGCTACAGTTTTTTACCGAAACCAAAATACTGGAAAATATTTCTGTGGACTTTTGACAAAACAACTTAAGTCGAATTTTCGGATTTTCAGGAGAGCGAAAATAGTGAAAAAATGAACCCATTTTACCTGCAAGTATTTAAAGAAATGTAAAAATGTATTGTATTATAAAGAAAATTTTTATTTTATTTCATAGTAAACATTACTTGATATTCTTGGCCTTAACTCTCCGTTTTTCATCTGTAATAAATTATGTGATTTATAAATTAAGAGTTTTAATTTATAAGTCAATATTAGCAAATAGTATATACCAAATAATCCATCTATGATCCCGTTAAAATATATCAAACAACGTTCTTCTCGACACGCCAGCGTACACAACTCATATTTTTCATGAATATATTTGAACTAAGAGACAAATGCCGGTCCGACTCTATTCGGGTTCAAATTTTCATGTCGAATTCTCTTTTAGTGCTCTGAATGAGCAGTTTTTCATCTAGCTGAAATAATAGGGACAGGTCTTACAAAGCGTCGTAGACAATTACCCTACTGGGATGTTAATAAATAGTTACTTTGTATTGAATAAGCCACGTCCACGACTCGTTGAATACATACATAATAGTGAGTAAATTTTAACGCCTGCAATTGTTTTGGACATATATATTTTTACAAACCGAAGGACAATATGAATACACCCTTACACCCTTACACACATGACGGATATTCAAACTGACTGATTTAGATGTGTATATCTCTAATTCTTAAATCT